>OV725080.1:112485609-112773109 GCA_928085145.1 Nezara viridula
AGGGAGAAAGTAAATAAATCCGTCCGTTTCTCACTAAAATAAGGGCTTTGTCGATTTATGATAATTGGGTAACCAACTGCTTTTAATTAAATGCAAGAAATTCTAGGGACGTTGATGATCTGACTTTAAACAAGAAAACAAGAAAGAATAAAAACCGTATGTTGTTTTTTTTTATTGTTTAGATCCATTTTCCAAGTAAGCAGGCAGGAAACATCTTGCAAACATCAATGTTTAGGTCTGTTGAGTTTGTTGTGGTCCATGTTTCAGAACCGTATATAACTAATCGCCATGAGTGTGATTTGTAAGGAATAACTTTGGTTTAACAATTCAGAAGTTCGCTTTAAAGTTGTCTTTTTGATGACACATGGCAGTGAAGACGCTCCGCTTCAATTCTACAGATTTCTTATCATTTATAATAAGCCCTCCTACCAAGATGTTTAATTGCTCTCTTCTTCTTAAAACTATAATTCAAGCGAAAGCAGAATTTAAATGATTGTAGATTATATACAATTACTGTTGGTGTTACATGTTCTTCTGTTGTTCCCTGGTTTGAAATCTTTCATTCCAAAAATTCATAACCCCGTCGTAATGTGCTCCCCTCAAAGAATTTTATGGGGCAACTTGCCATTTCCAAATTGGTGATATTGAATAAATTGTAATTATTTTGCAACTCTTCCATTCCAAGGTGGTAGCATTCTTGACAATCGCTTTAATGTATTGTCAAGTAAATTTAATTAATTTAGTTGGACTTGTTTATTTCATGGAATGTTCATGTCAACAAAACATCTAAATGTACCTATTCTGTAGCGTTTTTCTAAGATATAAAGTAAATTGTTTAATATATAACAATAACCTAATAGGTAACTGCAAGACTATTGCGCAAGGCCAAAACCAAGATCAAGATTATGCGCGCAAGACCGAGACTCGTCTTAGTCTTGCGTTTGGGCAACAGTAATGACACCTGTTCAAATTTAAAAGAACTAAACTAAAAATTTAATCCATTTTTCCTCTCAGACGATGTAATTGGTTGAGTCTTTGGCTAATAATGAGCCTCTTCGAGTGACAAATTATCCGAATCATCCAAGATAGCCTGCGAAGATTGCTCCAAAATACCCGGGTCGGCAGCAAATGCAAGATGAAGGTAGAACTAAACAGAACTGTGACATAGGTAAGGATTTATATTTAGGTCTTCTAAATAAATAAAAATATGGTACAGTGATCACTCACGAATTTTTTTTTCTATCAGGTCTAAAATGGGACGTCTCCTGGTCTTATCGCCCTTCTTAAAACAAAACATTGATGCTTGTCGTTTACTTGTATGCCACATTGGCTTCAGTGGCATGGAAGTCAGCTAGTTCCTTGTGCGATTCCTCATCGCTTATTCTGTCATATCGTCGGCACCATGTTAAAGTAATGAATGTGAGCCTAATCAATGTTGCACATTAGTTACTTTAATGGTCTCGACGATATGCAGACGTGAAATCAATCAGCAAATAATGTGCCTTGATGTAGTGTTCTTTTTATTTTTTCAGCATGTTTCATTTACAAAAAAAAAAATCTGGTCTACTTTACTCATCCTTTTCATAAATCTACAATAGACCCAATTCCATTCTGCATGCGAAATAAGGCTACATAAAAGAACATTTGAACAAGAAAGCATTTTGTAAAGAACATAGAAGCAATTTTATATTACGATAGTTTTCACATTTGATTTTTTATCTATTTTTTTTAATGAGAAGGAGTTAGTTGAGGGTGCGGTCAAATAAATAAAAAAATTAAAAAATATAAATAATTTTAATTTTTGCCGACGTTTCGACCCACTTTGCAGGTCGTCTTCAGGGCTACAAAAGATACAAACATGTTGAAAAAATAAAAATAAAATAAAAAATAAATATAAGTATATATAAATTACGAAGAAGTTGTCAGATACAGAAATAAAAGATAAAGAAAATAAATACATGATAAGAAAATAGATAAAAGAAAATAAATACATGAATGTTAACGAATAAATGAATGTTAACGAATAAATAGATTGAAAATTGAATAACTATTGTTACAGTAAAGTATCCATATTTTAACTTTACTGTAACAATAGTTATTCAATTTTCAATCTATTTATTCGTTAACATTCATTTATTCGTTAACATTCATGTATTTATTTTCTTTTATCTATTTTCTTATCATGTATTTATTTTCTTTATCTTTTATTTCTGTATCTGACAACTTCTTCGTAATTTATATATACTTATATTTATTTTTTATTTTATTTTTATTTTTTCAACATGTTTGTATCTTTTGTAGCACTGAAGACGACCTGCAAAGTGGGTCGAAACGTCGGCAAAAATTAAAATTATTTATATTTTTTAATTTTTTTATTTATTTGACCGCACCCTCAACTAACTCCTTCTCATATCATATCAACGGTCAACCATCTCTACATTATTTTTTTTAATAATACATTTTTTCCCAAGCGTTATGTATAACTTATGTGTCCAGCTATGACAATATACAACAAGCCAGTACCCTCAAAAGCTCATGTACGGTATCTCGGTCTATAATTGGAGAAAAAAACACCAGGAAAATTAAAAACAAAAACAATAACAGACCAGACGATATAAACAACTGTCACATCTTTCGGACATCTGTCACATCTACATATCTCTACTCAACTTACAAAACAAGCGACTGATCCACACCATCATACTAAAACCTATTTGGACACACGGGACAGAACCCTACAATGCAATATACTTAAAATCGTCAATGCTCCTTGGTTTATTTCAAATAGAACAATACACAAAGACAAGAACATACCAAAAGCAAAATCCTACGTACATGATCCGTACATATAGTCCGTCCATTCTTCTACTCTAAATCATCCAAACCCACTCATCCTGCCTATTTCTTCCTCTCTGTTATCTAGTGAGACGCAACGGCGACTAAATAGGAAGTGGTCTAGAGATCTTCTGCTGATAATGTAAACAAGTATCAAGAATAAAAGAAGACAGAATATACGGCAAAACATTTGCTTGATGCGTTATAACGCAAAGTAAATAAAATGCAAAAGTAAATAAAATTTAATGTTGTACATTGTCTGGAAGTGGTTGGTTATATTAATATTCATTTGTTACTTAACTGATAAATGAAAGGCGTTTCGCTAACTTTAAGAGCACACAGAGTAATCGGTGAGATGGTGCTTGATCACCGGCCGATGGGCAGTAAAGAGGAGCTATAAACTAAGGAAATATTCGACCATATAACTGGGCCAATATAGTGCCACTATATTGTCACTTAAATCAGTCTTGACGCTAAACGTGGCTTTTATATTTGATTCGGCACCTAAGTTAATAGGCAATATGTTTTAATTTAATCGGCACTCAGCCGCTATGGGCCATAACTGAGGCTCTACACTGTTGCTCCCTCAAGTCTCTTATTAACCCATAAAACTTCTATTCCATGACCGGAATTTACTGCCTCGCTAACTGATGTTAATATTTTTGCTGACATTACCTGTAACGCTCGGGGGAGCGATGCTATCTGGGCAGTTATGTGTTCTGGAAGATTTGCGATGAGGTGTTGGGTTACCCTTATTGCAGATCGACGCACCAAGAAGAATTTTAATGCCATAGTTCAGTGATTGAGGAATAACTTGTACAATACTTTGTAGCCTGTCATTTTCGAACCAGGTACTCTATTCCTAAACAACCGTCTATAAGATATCTTGAAGGTAATGTAACTATTCTAACAAGTCGAGATAGACTTCATATCAAGAGAATTGAAATGAAATAAACAAATAATTCATTGCAAAGATATTGAGTATTTATTATGCATAGAGAAGTGGTACTTTCTCGTAAATGTGAAATCAAGGTTGAGAAGTATATCATGACCTACGCCTGACCACCTGCACTGTATAGTTCTAACTTATTATTTTAATTCAACGATAATTATTCATTATGACAGCACAGCAATTTACTGTAGAAGTATTCAACCCAGAAAATCATTGCAAAGATCTGAATTATTGATTATCCGTAAAAACATATTATCGATTTTAATTCCACGAAAACAGACATATAATTGTGGTTTCATTTCATACATATAAAATAGTGATGCCCAAAATCGGTCTTGGTCTAGCACTTTGCAAGATTCGAAAAAAAATCGATTTTAAAATAAAATTTAAGGCAAAATAGTTACTAATATTTGTCAATCTTAGTTACTATATGTAAATAATTGGTATAACCAAAATACTTTTGCATTTAACTCCTCTAATTTTTCATTCCGGCTTAGGTTCCTCCAATCAAAATTACTAAAAAATTACAGTAATATCTCTATAGTATAAGGTAATAAGTAACTGCAAGACTGTAGCGAGACTCTTGTGCAAGCCCAAGATCATGACCAAGACTGAGTTAGCAAGATCAAGACGCGTCTCGGTCTCGCTTTTGGGCAACGCTAATGCAAAATGATTAATTTATGGGAAAATGTTTAGGAGAAAGGAGAATACCAAGAAACAAAGCATAATAATAATAATGCTAAGTTGACTCTGAGTTGCATTCTCATTTCGGATTTGTTGAGTGGATCATCGCTGTCAAGCAAAGGCGGATCTACGGGGAGGGGGGCTTTCGGGCTGAAGCCACCCCCCCTCAAATGGTAAAATATAACCATGTTTTACAGAAAAAAGTATTGCCAACTATCTCTAAAAGTATTCTTGTTCGTGGGTGATAAATATTCAGGACGCAGTCATTATAAAATTTTTATTAGTGCCGACGTTTCAACCCAAACATGTGGGTCATCATCAGGGCTGAAATTTTTTAAAATATAGTCAGAGATATATTATACGACCGATGATGTTTAATATTAATCTATAGTGATTGATGGTACATGAATCTTAATATTCTTGTTCGAGTAATTAAATTTAATAGGACTTCAAGAACCACTTAAACACCATTTCATATAGGTAGTTAATTTATTTTTTATTTAATTTCAAATTTATTATCGTTATATATATATATATATATATATATATATATATATATATAACGATAGTATCAAGTTGGGAAAAGTAAATAATCTAATTTGAAATAACAATTAGTATTACCTACAATAAGTTAAAGCATAAACTTTTAAATAAGTTTTAATACATATATATATATATATATATATATATATATATATATATATATATATATGAAAAAAAAAAAACCTTTCGAGCTGAAGTCCTCCCCCCAAAATTAAATCCTGGATCCGCTAGTGCTGTCAAATAGTTAACAAAGAATAGTAGTTTATAGCAGTTTTAGTATAACGCATTTTCTATCAAGTTGGGAAAAGTAAATAATCTAATTTGAAAAAACAATTAGTATTACCTACAATAAGTTAAAGCATAAACTTTTAAATAAGTTTTAATATATATATATATATATGAAAAAAAAAAGCTTTCGAGCTGAAGTCCTCCCTCCAAAATTAAATCCTGGATCCGCTAGTGCTGTCAAATAGTTAACAAAGAATAGTAGTTTATAGCAGTTTTAGTATAACGCATTTTCTATCAAGTTGGGAAAAGTAAATAATCTAATTTGAAAAAACAATTAGTATTACCTACAATAAGTTAAAGCATAAACTTTTAAATAAGTTTTAATATATATATATATATATATGAAAAAAAAAAGCTTTCGAGCTGAAGTCCTCCCTCCAAAATTAAATCCTGGATCCGCTAGTGCTGTCAAATAGTTAAAAAAGAATAGTAGTTTTAGTATAACGCATTTTCTATCAAGTTGGGAAAAGTAAATAATCTAATTTGAAAAAACAATTAGTATAACCTACAATTAGTTAAAGCATCAACTTTTAAATAAGTTTTAATATATTGCCATCCATGTATTTTTTGGATTAAAATTTTACGGCATGTACAAAATATAAGTGTTGAAATGAATTTAAACTTGATTGTTCTCGTTTTCATGTATTACAGTGAAAGAAAGAGGTTTATAGAGAATTTTTTTCAGATAACAATTAAGGCTAAAATTAGAAAAAATATTAAATTAAGTTTAAATTACATGAAAATCCACAAAAGAAAAAAAATGTCAGTCAATTAATTGGTATCTGTACAGACAGGAGGTGTTTCCAATAAAATGAGGAAAAAAAAAAGTGTATGAAAATCAGCTGGTTTATTGGGTCTCTACACCAATTCTCGCCGATATTTATTTATTTATTCAGTGTTATATCCAGTTATTTCCAATATCCAGTTCCTATTTAAATTTGTTGATGACCTCGATTCCAACTGATCTTGATGGAAAAGAAATAATTTTAACAAAATTCAATAACTGTTTTATCCGATTTTATAAAAGATTTAATTATGCTATAATAGAATAAATAAATTGAAATTAAAATATCATTTATAGATTTTCTTTTTCGTCCCAACCAAAACAAGGCAGCAGGAATAAAAAGTTGGCAAAATCTCATTCGCTCTGGACATTCACTATTTCGGCCAATGGCCCTAAACTATATCAAACTAACATTTAATAAAGCTTGAGAACTAAAATAAAACTGTACAAGATAAATTACAACTTCACTTTCCCAATATAATAGCAAATTATCAAGATAAACACAGACACTATCTCAAAAACAACAATACAAATATAAAACAGTAAAAGTTAGTAAGCAATGGCATACATACAAACAATTTAGAAAAAAAAAATGGCAAAAACATTTACCATTAACAAAAAAAAAAAAAAAAAAAAATCAAATAATTATATTATATTCGAAATGTAAGGTTGAAAAACAAAGAAAAATATATATCTCATAAGATCATATATATTTACCATATCAGTTCTGAAACTAG
The DNA here is from genome assembly GCA_928085145.1 of Nezara viridula. Classification (NCBI taxonomy): domain Eukaryota; kingdom Metazoa; phylum Arthropoda; class Insecta; order Hemiptera; family Pentatomidae; genus Nezara; species Nezara viridula. The sequence goes on from OV725080.1 coordinate 112,492,433, forward strand.
AATCAGAATAATGAATAGAAATGCCACATTATTTTGTCTCTCTTTTTTTTTTTAGCTGTTATTTATTTATTTATTTTCCATTAAATTTGCCTCTACGTTGTGACGCATCAAGCAAATGTGTTGGAGTTTATTCTATCTTCTTGAATTCTTGATGTTTTCTTAACTTTTCTCACTGGGTAACAGGGAGGAAGATAGAGATAGAACGAGTGGATTTGGATGATTGAGAGTAGAAGAACAAAATGTTGTGTACTTGTTGCGTATGTAGGATTTTACTTTTGGTATGTTCGTGTCTATGTGGATGATGTGATTTTAAATAAACCAAGGAGCGTTGACGATTTTACTAAGTATTTTGGATCGTGTGGTTTGAATTTTGTTTATGTGTGTGTGTTTTGCGGAACCCCAAAGTTCTGCTCCGTATGTCTAAATAGATCTTAGTATAGTGGTGTAGATTATTCGCATGTTTAGTAAGTTGAGTGGAGATCTCTAGTCCAAAAGATTTGACAGTTGTTTGTATCGTCTGGCCTGTTCTTGTTTTTTTAATTTAGTGTGAATGTTCCAGGTGAGTTTTTTGTTCAAGTATAGTCCGAGATACCGCACATGTGTTTTTGAGGGAACTGATTTATTGCCAATTGTCACAGCAGGACACGAGATCTTCCTCAGGGAGAAGCTAACATGAGTTTACTTGCTGGAATTGATTTTAATTCTCCATTTATGAAACCATTTTTTAAGGTGCGATTAAAGTGCAATATGTCTATGGATATCACAAATGCCATTTTATACTTTTCAGCTGTTTATATATTATATATATATATATATATATATATATATATATAATGTGTGTGTGTGTACGGCCTCAACTTGTGGAACTGGTTAGTTACTTCCTAAACTTTGGGATAGTTAATGTTATTTGTTTGGAATATTCCAAAAATAATGACAGTTAATTTGACTTTCTCTGTAGTGGAGTTATTTTTCCATGAGATAAAAAAAAAGAAAAGAAAAATTGATTCCAGTGGATGAGAAATGAGAATTCATCCAACGAGTACTATATAATCGTATGCAGAAGTGGGCTATTGAATTGAGGCATCGGTTTCTCAGAAGCAATAACAGTTGAATAAAATATCTCAATATATCAGGCTTTATATCTGCATTGGTTTAAAAATTCCAAAATGGCTCATCACCTCAATGTAGACATGATAACTTTTTTTAAAATGTTATGTCGAACCTAAAAGCTATTATCCAAAGCTCACTACAAGCAGTCAGAAATTATGTTTCTTTTAAAAACTTTTTATTTTTATTTTCTGTTTGGATTTCACTATCTCCGAACGACTTGTTTTTCGTTGTTAACATGTAAAATTTATCGTACTCAACCGCTCCTGGGTTGATTAACTTGCCGTGTCCATTCGAGGTTTTAAGATAACGAGCGCCTTGGCAGCTATTACTAAAACTGCTCCAGAGGTTCTCAGCCTTAAACTAAACCAGGCGATTACACTCGATGGCCAGTATCTCAGGAGCCGATGGCTGTTAGCTGAGGATTTATCGAAGCTATTTACAAGTTGACTCTCTGACTGGCATGAATGTTTCTTGTTAGCCGGAGTTATGGTCTACTACTCAGCGATTAATAGTCATTACGGACTCTTCCCAGAGACTCTTTAATTACGAATATTTCGGAAACTTGTTGAATTCCTAACCATGGACTTAACAACACGGAACAAAATTATTTTAAATGGAAGTAATAAATAACCGGCGTTCTTAGTTGTTTTTTTTTCGAAAGTATAAGATATTTAGTAAACGTTTTCAAACTCATTTTAACTTTTGTATTTGTATGTATGAATACATCACATCAAGCACTAGAATACAGGATTTCGAATATCGGCTCTACGTAGAGGAAGGCTACAAGGGAACATGTCAATCAATTCTACAACCAAATCTCCAGCCTGGAGGAAAGGTCTTATGTGGATTTTCGGCCTGGAGGATAGTTCAGATGTTTTCTTCCGGCTTGGGGGCTGAAGCCTTGGCCCTACATAGACCACACAGATGGGCGTCTTGGAGAAGTTTTTGGACCTGGCCTTGAAAAGATGACCTCGGATCAGTGGATGCAATCTACCAACCACACTACTTCATAGACAATAAATAAGTTCTAATTTCCAACCATAATGTTATAATATTTCATAGCGAAAATTCTCAAAACAGTCCATCTGAAATCATGCCTTCACAGTTAATTATTAAATTCATTGAATCACGTATTTTGTTTTTGAAAATATAATTTGTATATATTCTTTATTGAGCAAAGAAATAAATTAAGTTTTTTAGTAAAAATTATTTTAATTCTGTCATATATTTATATCATGATGATCACAGGTAATGTGTACAACTAGAAAGCATGATAAACACAAACCAGCCTTTGAGAAAAGAAATCCAATTAATTAATTCTGGACCAATCAATATATTTAGATGCAAATTTATTTTACTAATTTTTATCACTAATTTTTTATTAAATATTTCTGGGTAATTATCATCAATAATTATCCAGTGGCATCCCGTAATAAACTTAAACATCCCAAAACATAGGGATTTTTAGTGTCATCCCTTTTGTGGGATAAAACGTAACATTTCATTGCACATTCCAAAATACTTCAAAAAATCGTAAATGCATCCTGGTATATTTCAAATCACACCATACAAAGCGTCATGAACATTCCAACAGTGGAAATGTTTACATAAATAAAGGCTCTTTTTTGATAACATAAATAATATTTTATAAAAATTACTAAAATAAATATATAGCTCGAAAAGAGGCATATAATGTTCACGTTATAAATGAAAAAATCCAAACTATAAAGCCATGAGTATCCAATATACGGGCGTAAAGTTAACCTACCAACGTTTCGCCCACATATGCAGAACAAAAATTGCTATTGACATCTTACCAAACCACCCAAATAGGGTGAAATAAAGGCCAGGATAGCAGCAGGAAATATATGCTATTTCTCTCTGCAAAGAGACTTGAAATTTAGATCACTCTCTAAAAGATTCAAAATATACAAATAAGTAGAGGAAATGAAATGAAATGAAAAAATAATTTTATTCTGGGACTACTGTTCCCTAAGAATAATAACAGAGTTACAAATTTATAGGTATTAGTCTGACATAATAAAAATACAAACTAATTTACTGTTAATTGTTATTTCAATTGTGCAATAGATTGAAATTAAACATTGTACAGATGCAAGTAATTTTACATGTTAGGGGAAGTTTGAATGTGGTGTAGGTGTTGGAACAGGAGTTGTTTGAAGGAATTTGTGGACGAGGATTGACGCATGGAGGTACGAAGTGAGTTCCATAAGGAAGCAGCACGAATGACGAAGGATTTGCTGAAGGAGGAAGTTTTATGGGAGGGAATATATAAGTCTATAGGTTGAGACCTAGTATTGAGAGAGTGGATAGAGGAGCGGAGAGTAAGGAGTTCCAGGATGTAGGGAGGGTTTTTGGTTCTGTAGACTTGGAAAAGGAAAACACCAATATACTGTAGGAAATTAAAGGTTCCATAAACACGGAGGAGGAAGGTTGTATCGAACAGCTGCTTAGCAAGAATAGAAGAACAGGAATAATTTGATGATTCCTGAATTGAGAGTCGTGAAGTTATAGTGAGATTGATGGTAATATTTTTTTGTGATTTAGAGATTGGAACTGGTATATATATATATATATATATATATATATATATATAATGTTTTCTTTTAAAGTTTCGTGTTCTTTATTTCGTAAATATATTTCTTAAATTTAAGCGCTAGGTTAAGTTCAATCACAAAGAGTGTTTCTGGATGCTAAAGTCTTTAAGGACAGCTATTAGTGGTTTTGGACATAAGGTAAAAACGTACTTAAATATTGGTGCATTAGTATTTAATATTATCAACATTATAACCTGTGAAAGGTAACTTTCATAATTACTAGATTACCTAAAATCACAGTTCTAATATAGAATTAAAGGTTGATAATAAAAAAAGTAAGCCGGTAACGATGGCAGAGATTGTAAAGTCTCTGCCATCGAAGCCAGCAACGACACCTAAGGCTACAACCGTCACAATTACCGGGGCTGGTAAGAGCACGATGGAAGTCATCAATGGACTTCCCTATCCTGCCGACATAGGTGTCAAAGCTTCCATAGTCCATATTCTTTAGTCCTTACGGAAAATAGCGCCTACGAGGGGGAATTATTGATTATCAAGGCTTGCGAGCAACGGGACTAGAGAATAAACTTGCCTTTAAAAGGGAGCCTAGCCGAGAAGTTAGGGTTGTACCCAACTTTTGGGCCGCGGAAGGGTTAATAATGCTCCTATTATGGAAAATTAACTGATAAGTCAATCTCTGCTTCCCTCATAAATGAAGAACTCCGACCGATCTTCTCTCCACCAACCAGAAATGGGATAACTAAAAACTGGCTGCTGGAAGTGCACCCTACGTTGCAGTTTAGATTGTTAGGAATGGCGAATATAGATGGACGATGGTTTTCAATGATCTTCCGGTATAACCTTGACTCCCCTCCATACATGAAATACCAGAACTGCGGACATACTAAGGCGACGTATCCATCAGATGCTCTAGTTTGCATTTCGTGTGCAGCTGCTGGCCATGTCCTTAAGGAGTGCCCCAAGAAAAAGAACTTAGTTGGAACTACTTGCATAATCTCTGTACATGCAAATATGGACCCCAGACAGAATAAACGGGTAGCAAATATTGCCCTGTGTATCTAACACGGTTCAAAGAGATGGCGAAATAAACATCGTATGATTAGACTCTCCACCCTCCAGCTCGATATTGGCCGTCAGCATTTAGTAGATGAAGAATTTCGCCAACTCTCGCAAAGCTATGACATTATGGCGATACAGGAACCGAGTTTCAGCGGGAGCATGGTCTCACGTCGAGGGTAAGCGCTCTGAGCAGTGGAGAGAGGAGGCCCAGGGCTGCTATTGTGGTTAATAAGCCATAAGTCGGCGTGATTTATCTGAGGCAGTAAACCATGGTGGATTGTGTAGCGAGTTACGTCAAATGGGATAATATTGCATTTATGCTAGTTTCGGCTTACCTACCTGATTGGCGCAGCATTGAAGAAGATATATATATATAGAGGCGATCACAGCAAAGAATAGGAATGTGATCGTTTGTTCATTTACTAACTCCTGGAACACGGTATGGGGTTCCAATCGAACTGACAGAAGAGGCCTTAAACTCAGTGAATTTATTGCAAGAAGTCAGCTGATAGTTGCGAACGATCCATCTGATCCCCCCACTTTCTCTAGGCCGATGGGTGAGAGCTGGATTGATGTAACGCTGGCTTCTCCAACACTAGTAAGGTATATTAACGATTGGAACCTCAGGTCTGAAACGAGTTCAGACCCCAAAGTACTGCTTTTAGCTTAGTACAGGAGACACGATGTTCCTGCGGCATTAACAAGGGTTATATAACCCGGAAGAAAGACTGGAGAGCCTTTCAGTGCATGTAGGAGAGAGAAATCGTCAACGATGACTGGGATGAGGTAGGCTTGGTAAGTGGAGATGACCCGGACTCCAAGGTGTCTAGGATTACCAATTCCATCCGCGAAGCCGCCGAGATCTCCCTTCAGCATCGGAAGGCGAGGATTTGACCTGTCCCATGGTGGATGCCGGCTTTAACTACCATGAAAGGATACCTCTACAAAGCTCGGCGGTCTTACCAGGAGTGTAGATGTGACAAGAGGCGTACTGCACTTCGCAACTTGTACAAATCCAAGGCCAAAGAAATCGAAACGAGATGCGCTCACAAAAAATGGATGTCCTGGGATGAATTCATACTAAAAGAATCAGCGAAGAACCTTTTGGGCATCCCTTATAGAGTTGCCATGGGCAAGTAGGGTCCGGAACTTGAGGAGGCAGCCACTGTTTTCATTGAAACAACATATCCCAGATGATCCATCCCAGGACGACGAAGAAGATGGTTTTGTGCGACATACTATACTACGATATACCAGCCTGGTCCGTATTTGTGTTCCTCACGGAACAGAAATGATCTTCGTATTGCTGTGGATAAGCAAAGATCTCGATATGCTCCAGGACTTGACGCTATCGATGCAGCAATCTTGAATAGTGTCCCCTACAAAGAAGGCCAGCTCCTGAAAATTTACAATGATTGCCTGGACAAGGGACATTTTCCAAAAACGTGGAAGATCGCCGACCTGAGAATGATCTACAAGGGATGGGCAAGGCTAAGCAGCTCCCTCAGTCATACAGATCTATATACCTCCTTCCTATTATGAGTAAAGTCCTAGAGCGCTTTATGTTACTCTAAACTTACTAAAAAAAGCTAGGCTAAATAAACTTACCTTACGTATTGCCGTAAGGTAAGTTTATTTATTATTAATAAATAATGAATAAATGAATCCTGAATTGGCAGAACGTATATACTAGCTTTATGCTAAAACAACTGTAAAATTTTCGGTGAATTGAAATAGGTCATACTTAGACCTCTGCGGGGTCCTGATATGTATTTATGATAACATTATACTGTTTTTAAAATGCTAATGATAAAATTATACAATTTTACTTAAAATGGGTATATTTTCATATTTGGGTCCGTGTGGGGCCTAAATCAGTCGAATTTTTTTTAACTTGAATAAATACCACAAAGAAGTAATTGTTTTCATGGAAAATCATGGCTTTGATTTTTTTTTAGGGGGCCTTAAAAAATATGTCCATCCCAGACAAGACCTCAAATGGTCGAGTTTTTTGTGTAAAGTTTTGAAGTCAGTTTGTGCTCTTTTATCTGAGTATTATTGTTTAAAAGCTAGGAAATAGGGCAGTTTTATTGTTATTTAAGGCAATATTTAAATTATACCATTGTTTTCAAAAAGAACACTGGTTTACTCGTCGTATTATCAGATAATAATACTAAATCTGAACGCTTCCCGAATTGTACCATGGCCTGAGGAACTTACAATCGGCTTTGTCCCTTGCTCTAGCTTAGCAACACTACATCCTTATCGAAATTGGCTCCAGGACCTTCAGAACTGAATCCTAATCTCACAAATAAGTGTCTCGTTATTTTCCTAACGTTGATCCTTTTGCTCTTTTCCGTCTGGAATAAAGCACTCTTTTAGAATTTATTGTATTTAAGACTACGGATTCTTAATATTCTTTTAAATCGGAATCACATTATTTTTTATATAATTTTGACATTAATTAATAATTTTTAAAGACTTCAAAGTTTAAATGAAAAAAAAAATTGCAAATTATTACACAATGGTTTATTATTTTCAAATAGTTATATATCAAATGTAACTTTATTTTCATTTTACATAAAGAAAAATTAATAAATTGTAATTGCTAATATGGGCCAACACTATTATAAATGTCCTTATTTGTGATAGATTGTAATATCTCTCAATAAAAAAAAATAAATAAAAAAAATATTGGTCAGAATATTCTTTTATTTTTATTTTTATTAATTTATTAAGACACATATAAAACCTTCAACCACTTCGGTTGATGTGAGATTTTGCGAAAAACCAAAACCAAAACATAGTATATCAGCTTTGCAGTAAAACATATGGTCCAATTTCAACTTTTTCTTTTGTTCTTTTGTTCTGTAGAAAATTTCATTAACATTACTATATACATCAACAAAGATGTGTATATTTTTTGTATTATTCGGAAATCTAATTTTTGCATCTCTCATTATTTTTATTCAGCTTCTTTTCAGTGAAGTATAAAGTATAAAAAAAATAAAGGAGAAGTCTTTAGCGAAGTTTCATTGAAATCTGCACATTCATTTAGGCGTTATAATCTACACCGACAGAGGTTTTTCGGCCACAATCTTGAAAAGAAAGGGTGGGTGATAATGTGAAGTTAGTAGGATCGTCGAATGACCTCTGACAACAATTCTAAATCTAAAAAAAAATCGGTTCAGTAATCTCGAAGAAAAACCGCGGGCGGCGGACAGACAGAATGTTTTTCGATTTTCGGATTAAACGAAACGTAAAACGTATAACCTCAAATTTTGAGAGAGGGATTACCTTTTTTAAATTTTTTTTCGATTGCAATAGTTCATTATTGAAATTAATAAACCGAAATTGGCTTCGCATGACTGAAAATATTATAAATAATATCATTTGATTGCATTAATACTATCAGGCGGATAACTAATTAACTAATATTTTCCATTAGTAGATCATAGTTGACAAACAAAAGCTAAAAAATAGCAGAATTTTATCAATTTATGTTCCAAATTAATATCAAAGATAAACTGGACTTTGATTGGTAAAATATACCAATATAATAATCAGCGTCATTGCTAATTATTATTTTTAAATTATATCATTTCAATTTCTATTCATTAATGTTGATTCAAATTATTCAAAATATTGATAACTATTGTTTCTGCGAAAATAATCTATAAAGAGAAAACATGTTCTATTTAAACTTCTGCCAATTGTGATCTACAATTCTAAAGAAGTGTTTTCACGCGTTAAAATTGAATAATAACCCGTTTTATCTAGCAATAAAAAATTTATAATAAATATTGAAGCTCACCGTGTAATTTAAAGTGCCTAAATCCCACCTCATCAGCAGCAGGACAGATGTATATTACAGACGCCAAGGCCAAAAAGTTTCAATCATTTGATTATTTAAACATTCTTAATTCTGGCGAACCACAAGCTTTGATAACCAAAGGGTTTTTAACCTTTAACAGGAAACAAACAAATTTCAATTTCAGAAATTTAGAATTTTATTCTGATTGCAAAATGATTTTTTGGCTGTTGACGTATGGAAGGTTAGTAGAAGAAATAAAAAAAGAAATGATATATTAAAGCTCATCTCTAAATATGGACCTAACTCAAATGGAGAATTATCAATTGCTGAGGAATCACATGTCTGAAGTAGTTAGACAAATGAACCCATTTGATAGTTCATTAGCTAACTGATGAACCATTGCCACAATATTGTCGAACACGTTGGAGGTTGACTAGCTTGTGAGCTTGGTTGTGCTTGGTCATTTGTCAAAGCTACAAAAGGTACCGGGGGTACATCGATCAGAACGAACTAATCAGAGAGCGATTGGATTTCCATTCCTGGGACCTGTTCGAGGATATCAGCGAGGTCCTAGGAGTGGAGTAATAAGTGGCTGAGATAGGGTTTATAAAGCATCCTTCGGGGGGCTATGAGTTAGCGATCTGGGGGCTAATGGTGGCCGCCGCATTGTGTGCAAACAAGCCCTGCATTAGAATTGAATGCGCATTGAGAACTGCATGCGCTGTCTAATTGGTCCGCGCCGTTATGACGTGGGTCCCCCCCGGCCAATAGTTATGGCTCCCTCTTCCACCAATAGATATTTCTATCGGCCTTGTTTTAGGAGCGGCGTTATTTTATGCCTCTTGGCGACAATGGGCCTGGCTCATGGTCAGTTTGGAGTTCTTTAGCCATTTCAATATCCATGGTCTGAGAAAATGAATGCTTAAGGTGTGCCATGTTGCCTATTTCCTATTTCCTATTCCATTGAGCACAAGTTGCTTGTGGAAAGCATTTTCAGAATATTGAATAAGGAATGCCAATTCAAATTATTATAAATCTAGTTTGAATTTTAAAAAAATAAATCATACTCCCATGTTGATGAAAAAAATAAAACTACAAGTAGTTCGATCGTAAGCAAACACTTATTTACGGGGTGTCCAGTAGGTAGAGGGAGATAAGTATAAGAGCGATGTTAAACTTTAAGAACTACAAATAATCTCATTGGTATATTTTTTATTTTTGCAGAAAAGTAGCAAATTTAAGTGTTTTTTTTTAAGTAATAATATTTTAAGTTATATTATATTATTTATTGCATATACTTTTTGATTATTATTTATTTGTTATTTGGCTACTATTTATTTTATATTTTTTGGTACATATGATGTGATTGTGATCTTACCTCACTATAATCGATGTTCCAGCTACAGAATATTCTAATATTCAATAAATGAACAAATAAAAACAAATATTCGTTGAATGGGAAGCGTTAACTAAAAAAAACTATATTTAAGTAATTGCCAATTGCCTCATAGCAAACTAGACAAAATTTACTAAAAATAAAACTATAGTTTCTCATTGGTAAAACCAAACAAAGATGTCTTAATAAATATTAAGTCCTTTGCAGTTAAGATAATAATTAATAATCATATTGAATACTTAATAGTCGACCGTTGTATTATTTAGGAAGGAGATGGTTCGGAACTGAACAGCTTTAAGTGAAACTCCTTGCTGAACACACCTCCCTGAAGAAGACCTGCTAAGTCGGATCGAAACGTTGGTTTTTAATAAAATAGTTTTGCCACTATTTAGTCTATTTATGACCGCCACCCAGGACCATTTCCTTCCTTAATTAATAATCAACTGCTTCTCTTCAATTATACACTACAGTCAACCATCAACCCACAATTAATTTAATTACTACTTCATTTGATGTCAAATGATTAACTGAAGTAGTGATTGAATTCCCAATGGTGATTCGATTTGAGTAAAATACTTCGTACTCGGTACTTAAAGTAGGCGAATTCGCCCATCGCTGCCTAAAAGTATCCATGTTTTCAGCAAAAATGGTTTCAATAAATTATTGCAAACAATAGTACTTTTATGTGTAAAATCATATATATTTTTTTTACACTACTTGAGATAATAACAGAATAAAAAAAGCATATTTGTATAGAATTTAATATATCTGTCTTTTCGGATTAAAATACTGATTCATAAATATATTCATAGGCAAAAATTACCTTTTTTTTTTATTTATTTATATGATATTTACAAATGTATACAAAAAATACATCTCGTAAATTCGCACATGGATATAAAGACATGAAACACATGTTGAGAAACTACCCATTGGTAACACTCTAATAATATGTCTATATTAGGAGATCACGTGGCCATCTTCTTTTCAGACGCCTCGGAGGATTATCAGGAATTGAATAGGAAGCAAGGTTAGAAACAAGAGGGTTGGGATGGTTATGAAGTTTATTATGGAAGGACAGATATCTGGATTGGGCCAAATCTGATACATAAGGTCATTATGGATGATTTTATTTGTAACAAAGTAAGGAGCATTGAGGATTTTACGAAGGATTTTGGATTGTAAGGATTGGATGCGAGAGGAATTTGAAGGTTTGGTGAAGCCCCATAGCTCAAAAAATTACCCTAAGTTTCAACAATATTAGCAAATTCGTCGAAATCATTAAAACGTTATGTACAGATTACGGAATTACATAGTTATAAAACTCATCAATAAAACCAGAAAAATACTGACAAAATTCATGAATTTGCAGATGACAAGTGACAAAGACAATGAGTTTAGAAGAATTTTTGTAATCTTCAACAAAAGGTACTTTGGGTTGAGGAAACATCGGTTTTCCAACAGGATTATTTCAAATAGAATAAAACGTAAAATATAAATTAAAAATTCTTAGGCAGATATTCCAACATGTTAGAAAATATGCAGAAATCAACATTTAAACACTTCGGATCGACCAAGAACACCATTTTAATAAAACTTTTTAAAAGAACTGGATTCTATAAAAATACAGAAAAAACCATGAAGAAACATTGAGGAAGAATTTCTGCAAACTTCAGCAACTTTGGGGAAAGACATTACTTGTCCAAAATGTTTAGTACAAAAAGGACTATAATTGTTCTGTAAAACATTATAATACTCAGGTGTGGCAAACAGATCTTGACTAGGACCTAAGAAATGTATTAAAACCTATTTATTTTCGAAAGAAAGATTTTCTCACGAATGTTTGGAACCGGCTTTATCAAAGATAGATGAGGAGATGGACCAACCAGGGAATACATATTCTCAAATGTGAAGCAAGTGAGACTAAGGTAGACCGTGAATGTGGTGAGTAAGAATGAAGAACATATCTGCAAATGAAACCGCTGATGGAACTCACAAACGGGCAAAAAAGAATCGACAGTTCATTTGGCTGGATCGACACTGCGGCTGAAGACGCGAGGAGCCTCAAAGTCCGCAAATGGATAGCAGCGGATTAAATAAATTCCTGACGGTTGTTTAGTGAGAAAGCTTGGCCACAGAAAATAATTAAGTATATGACTCAAGAGATTAATTTAAGAAATGAAATTTTTCGCTAGCTTGATTTATTATACTTCAGATAAAACATTTATTTTTCTAAAATAGTACACCCCTTCACGCTTTGCATCCAAAAATAGCAGTAATGATCGCTATTGGCCTATTGTTAGTGTTGCCCCAATGCGAGACCAAGACGAGTCTTAGTCTTGAGCAGTCTGTATTGGTTTTGATCTTGGTCTTGCACAAGAATCTTGCAACAATCTTGCAGTTACCTATTTGCCTATTACTAAAGAGATATTACTGTAATTTTTCAGATAAGAGAAACCTAACTAAACATTAATGAAAAATTAGAAAATTTAAATGAAAAAGTACATTGGTTCAAACAATTTTACAACAACTTTACTTACATTAACTAAAATAGTCAAGTATTAGTAGCTCACAAAAATGATTTTCTTTTTAACAATCTTGGTCTTGGTCTTGCAACAGTCAGGCGTTCTTTGTCTTGGTCTTGCAAGTGCAAGACCAAGACCGATTTTGGGCAACACTAGTAATTTCACATCTGACAATGTGGCTAAAATTCAAATTTTTGACCAACATAAAACATCTTAATCTAGCAAACCTTATTTTCTGTAAGCCTTTAATTTTTAAAATAAATGTTTCAAAAGATCTACAATTTGATTTGAAGTTTTCGTATTTTATACAGATTTTAAGATCATTGGCACCACTGCCAAAGCTTCAACTATCTCAAATTCGGTATGACCAGTTTTCCAGTTTGGTCTACTTGGGGCAGAGGATATATGCGGAGGGACCTGTCCATCCCTTTGACTTTCAGATCGATGTTGTTTTTAAGACTCAGAAAAGGGCTCGGTAAGAGAAACGGGGGTCTCCCGACAGGACGGTATGGAAATGCAGAGGCGGTATGCAAATCCCTATTTCCATATTAATAACGCTAGAGGGCTGCTCCATCGTGTCCACCACTGCCTCCTCAATTAGTGCCCCTGAGTACACCTGAAGCAGCTAGCTTCTACTCCGTCCTCACTGAGGGCCCACAAAAAAAATATAAAATAAAATAAATAATAATATTAGTAAAATTAGGATATTATGGTAAGATCGTTTCCTCTTCCAGAATATAAACCTCAAGTATCTCCAATATGAGTAAATAACTACACTCTCAAAGTTTCTCCAATGCAGGCATCGCACGAAAGAAAAATATAAGACCACATAGATTCAAACATTCAATCATCTTACAACAAAAATGTAACACAAAAAGACTTTATAGAGGTAGTACACTTAAAGAGAATTTAACATGACATTACTTAAAAGTGGTGACACGAAATAATAATATCTAGTGACACAAATTAAAAAACTAAAACATTGCGGTATTCAAAAGTTTAGGAGAAGCTAAATGAAGTTTAATATATAATAATTATAGGTTTGTTCGTAATAAATAGTATATTAATGTTTCACAACTATCTTTTTATTTTATTTTTTTGTTTCACGCGTTGCTCGTCAACCTCACAAAATTAAGATTACGATTTCAATCTCGGTGCCGGGAGGGGGGAAGAGTTAACTCTGACATTAATCCCCCACCCTCTCCCCTGGCCTGAAAAAAAACCGTATAGCTGAAACGGCGATGAAGATAACCAAAAAAATTTGAATTTTTTTCTTTTTAAAGCCCCCATGTTTCTTCAGAAGAGATTGAACTGCGTAGGAATTGTAAGTTTTTTTATATATTTCATGCTAAGTCTCTGATTTTCATCTATGAAAACTTTTATTTTATTTCCTCATGATGCCTCAATTGAAGAAACGTCGATTGATCTGTTACTTACAATTTTTGGTAGTCTCAAATCTTCGCCTCCCGAAATCTCCTGTTTTCACACTTTTTTTTTGCGTTATGAACTCTTTTAAAATTTTGTTTTTAATTAATTGAAACAGAAGCGAGATCATTACCTAGTCGATAATTATCAGTTTTTGGGATGATATAAATAAAACATGAGCAAATAAGTACAAAAGAATACAAACAGTTATTAGTTATTAATTAACACACCGTGCCTAGTTTATCTCTGCATAAAAAAATAATAAAAAATTACCTGCTCCAATTAGAATAACTTTTAAAGTCCTAGAAATGTAGAAATGTTTGTTTTAGTAAATGATGTTCAGTCATTAATTTCCTTTCAGTTATTAATCTTTTGCCGTCGAATCGGGATCTCATGCCACTCTTAGACAACTACATTCCTGCAATAGCCTGGAAAATTCCAGCCCAGATCCCGGACTTACTACATTCATAAGGTACACCCAGCTCGCAACTATTTGATATTCCTCTTATTTCAGTTCATTAGCCAGCTATTCAGGGACAACTCCTATTCCAGGATTCAAACGCTCCCAGGGAACTCACTACACGGCCGACCTAAACGCATTCCTCTGTTACACGCCGAACAAATCCTTCTCTTGTTGGCCGGAGCCAACACACTCAGTTAGTGGTATTTCTTTGTCCGTTGGGGCAAAAAAGACCATCAAGGAAGTATCGCTGCTATTTACTTCTTCAACTGGAGTGCTGTCGATTTTTTGTTATGCGTAACTTTACCAATCTACCTTGCTTACGCCAAGAATAACACGCTGAGGTTAATAAATGGTTCTATCTTATATAATATTTTTAAATTCATATTAAAAATTACATTTGCTGTGTCTAAATTTCCGTTAGGTAAGTTGGATCTTTGAAAGAAAACCTATGGATACCCTCGATCAATTCCTTAATTAAAATAATTTTCATATAAAAGTAAATTTCATGTTCCCATTACGAATGTTAAGGTTAATTATGAGTTTGTTTTGAAATATTCAGTTCAACTATGTACACATAGAAAATATCACGTCTTTTAACTATAATTATATCATACGTTTATGTCTATCGTACTGCAAGAACGTGAAGTAAATATAGCTAATGTGATTCTCATCCTAGTTATCTTTTTTGAAATCCCCTTTAAATACATACATATATATATATATATATATATATATATATATATTATATATATATATATATATATATATATAAGTAAATAAAATAAATAAACAAATAGATAATTAGTTCTAAAACCCAAAACAATATAAAAAAGTGTACATCTGGTAATTTATTAATGATTCAATAATATATCGAATTAGACCTTTTTTCCTTTCTTCCTTTTCCCTCTCTCCCTCTTCTCCTCTCCCTTTCATTCCCAATACTACATAAATAGAACTACACTAAATAGTTATTTTCAAAGCTATATACATATAAATAATTAAATGGTTATTCCTAAAATAATATAATATAGTCCTTACTCTAAATACCTATGTATAGTTTTTAACAAAAAGAAATAGATGTTATTTAGTTTGTCCGCACTATCAATATTTAGAACATTTTCTAAAGATAATTATTTATTGTTTTGGACAATAAAATCTCCTAGGTATTTTGCCCTATCAATACTTAGTTTGGGGCATTGCAATAGCAGGTGTTCTATGTTTTGGGTGATATGAATGTACAATTAAAAATGTATACTACTTAAAAACGTTTCTATAATTGAATAAAATAATTGAGCTCTATTCAGTATTAGTCTATGATACAGACCCCTTTTAATAAAATTATTAACATCCACCTGCAACCTCGTGAATAGTTTCATCTCATCGTAACCTACGATTATTTTATTTACGAAAATTCTCGGAATTGAGGCGTTTTCAATCTGGAGATCGGCAAACTTGGTCTATTTAATTAAGTACTGAAAGACTTGTAAATATCCATTTGATTTCCACTTGGATCGTAAAATAATTTGAGCACAAAGTCGAGAAAAAAGGGGACTTCAAAAAATATCGAAATTGTCAAAATAACGAAGTTATATAGGCCAAATGGACCGATATTTATAGAGGCCACATTTTGTATCCAATTTGTGATAAAATTGTGTTAGGATCCAAGAAGAATGTAAATGTATATTTACGAGTTTTTAATATCTAAGTAAATAGATAAAGTTTGCAGTCCTCCAGATTGAAAACGCCCCAATTTCAAGAGATTTCGTAAATAAAGTAGTTGTAGGTTACGATGAGGTGAAGTTATTTACGAAGTTTCAGGCGGATGTTAAACATTTGATAAAAAAGGGTTCGTACCACGTACTATGTGTTTAGGAAGGAAAAATGTTTGCGAGATTAAGTTCCTTGAGGTAGGGATAAACTTATAGGGGTCAATTTTTAGAAGACGGAGAGAGTACAAAACAGCGGAGTTGGTGGACGAAACGCTTGCATTAAGATGCAACTAATCTTAGTTACGCTACTGGTCTTTCTGTTCATGTTATTAACAATTAGTAATTGGTCATTAGTCTATCATAGCAGCCTTTGATTTGAAAATATCTCTAATGCTTCATTACAATAAAGTTGTCAAATTTGAGCATAAAGAAGCCATATTCACAAAACCTTCATTACTTATAATCATTGTTTTTTTAATATATAAGTTCTATGATGTACCATAAACGGTAAGTCTCTGATGATGGTTTCTTGAGGTTAATGGTTCTATTAGGCCAGAAGAGGAAGAGGGCCGTAAAAGAGATGATCTATATATCAGAAGAGGGTATTAGGGTGTTAGTTTTGGGTGTAATGGGCTGTTATTAGGGACCAGCCAGTGGGGCGTAGCCCCGCCAACTTGTTGGTCCCCTTTATAGATACTTATTATAAGGGGCTAATAAAGTTTAACTTAAACCCCCTCAGGCGACCTAATCCCATTTCCAAAAGCGAAATTAAAATTACCTCAGCTTTTCGCCCCGCGACCCCCTGAACGAAATTTAATAAGGAGCCTGAGGCTTTTTGAGGGCGAAATTGTACCCTCTAAGAACGGTGGAGGGAGAGGAGGGGGCGACCGAAGAAGGAATTAAGGAGAGTTTCCTCAGGATATAATGACTATTACTGTGAAAGCAACGAGCAGTTTTTACGTTTCGTTTCCCATTTAGGACGCGCATCGCCCAAAAATAAGAGGGCTTATTTCAAAGGCGGTTTCATTTTTAAGTAGGCGACTTTTCTAAGCGCTTTCACAAGAGACCGGGGACTTAACGGAGCTTTCAAATGGGCACCTTTTACGTTTAAAAATTATCTCAGTTTTCAAGAATTGGTAGAATTTTCAAAGAGGATTCAATAGCGACGGTGGTGTTTTATTTTTTTTTTTTTTTTTACAGGCTGTCGTGAATCTGCGATGGTGAGAGGGTGGGGGGGGGTTGAGGGAGTAAATACTTTGTGAATGGCTCCTTTCATTTGAGTTTCTGAAGTTGATCCTTTACCGTCAGAAATGGAAATCGTAACTCACGTCATAGGAGACCTTTCAAGAAGTGTTTCGCCACAGGTGAAAAAGAAGATTTTAGTCTCATAAAGAATATATAACGTTAAAAGAAAAATTGGACACATTTCAATAGTTTGAACAATATTTTTTAAAGAGAATTTGAGCTTTTATGCAATTTATTGGAATGTTAGCCTAGAATGAATTATATAGATGGAATATATAGGTTAAGATTTTTTAGAGGTAAGATATATTAAATTATATGTATATGTATATATATATATATATATATATATATATATATATATATATATATATATATATATATATATATATATAATTAATGATTGAATGGAATAGTTTTTTATTTTTAGTTACAATGTTATACAGAAACGATAAAAGCAGAGAAATATGTTAACATTAAACATGTTAATGTAATGATGTTAATAACTATTATAAATAATATTAATATGTAAAATAAAATACTTTGTAAAAGTGTAGAAATGTATAAAGTGGAAAACTCATGTTAAATGATTAATCTATCAAGTAGTTTTTCATTGCATTACCTAAATGTTCCACAAACGTTTTTATGTTTGAAGTGATTTTATACTTATCCCAGAAAAACAATATTTGGTAATGTTTAATTGATTAATTTAACAAAATTAAACATTTTTTAAAGTTCAATTTAATCAACGATTATTTTTTTACAATAATCCAACAGATTTTATTTCATCAACTTTTCTACCCTAGAGGGTCATTGGCGGTAATTTCATTAATTAAATGTCGTTTTAAAAAGAAGTTTTATTTCCTCAGTATTATTAATACAGTTAATATTATATAATATATTCTATATATATGATACATTAATAAAAATAAAAACAATAATTTTTAAACATTATAAAATACGACAAAAGCCAATTTTTAAAAAATAGTATACTATTCTATGGTAGTAATTGTTAAACTAATTTTATAAATTTAGTTATTATCATTATCATAATTTACATTGAGTTTTAATTCTCATTTCACTTAAAAATTATTTTACTAAAAAAATAGATCAGTTATTTACAATGTCGCAAATTCAAAAATTAAAACTTTATTTAGCTCATCGTCATCTACTACTATTTTATTTTGCGAAAACTCGGAATTAGGACGTCTTCAATCTAAGGACCAGCAAACGTTGTCTATTTAATAAGCTACTAAAAACTCGTAAATACCCATTTTCTTTCTACTGGGATCACAAAAGATGATTTGGTCACAAAATCGTGAAAAAAGGTGGCCAACAAAAATATTGGGCCGTTATAACCTCGTTATTTTGAAATGTTGGACATTTGGAGGTCACGCCAAACAGTCCAATTAATTGTAGGCCACCTTTTTTCCCGATTTTATGATCAAATTATCTTACGATTCAAGTGGAAAGCGAATATGTATTTACGAGCACTACGGACTATGCTGAAACTTTATAATATGAGGTAAATAAAACTTCTTGTTAAAAAGACTAGTTATAAATGGTATAAAATCAGTGAGAGTGTAGTTGACTTATTTTAAAACATTAATCGTTTATTGATTGAATTTAATGATTAAATCAAGGGCCCATGATAAAATGAAAAGTCAAAATAAGGTTGTTCATCATATTTTTTATAATTTTGTTTTTACTGATTTTTAAATAAAAACCTTGGATACGGATACGGATTGAAAAATCTTCTATTGCAAACAACATACACAAATCGAACCTGAACCTCCAACGCTGACGACTGGATCGCCTGAAGCCGTGCTCGGTGGAACTTCATTACCCTCCAGCTATGCACGGGCGATGGAAAAATGGGCACGCTACAATTCACCGGATATCTCCGACATCACATCCTCCCGGCGGGTTTATCGGGCGGAAACCTTCCGGAAAATGGAGAGCGGAAGTCAATTAAAATTTTTCCCGCTTTGGGGGCACTTCCACCCCCATCCCTCCCCCACCCCCGCTATAATGCGGCATTAATAAAACAGGCGCCTATCAAAATGTATTATGAATCAGTCCCTTCCGGCACAGAGGATAGGGTTGCCTCCCTTGAGCACAACTCTATGCAAATACCGGGGTTACCTTCTATCTCTTTTAGAATAAATTATCAATCATTGGGTCATCAATTAAAAATTATTTATATATATAGTATACATAATATAAATTGTTTATATTAAATATCAATGAACGTATTGATGGTCAAGAATTGCCACTTTGGCTTCTTATTTATGTTTAGTAGTGTGACTCTCTATCCATGTGTTACGGCCTTTCATTTGGAAAAATTGTTGCCGCAACAAAGTTGCCGGATGCTCAGTAAAGACGGCAGGGTTCGCAAAAAAAAAATATTAAAAAAAAATAATCAAGAGTCAGTTAGATATTAATATCTTTCTAACAAGCGCCACGCTATTTAATTTATAATTAAATATTTATCTATATATCTATAACATGAAAACAAACAGAAGAAAAACAAGAAAATAAAACTGGCTATTATTAATACTAATGATGAATTTACTTATTTATATTAATTTAAATAACTGTTAAAGAAAATGAAAATTATGAACAAGAAATTAGATTTATAAGAAAACAAAGAAAATACAATTAACTTCAATTATCAAAAAAAAGGACATACAGTCATTATTGAACTAAACATTAACTTAGACTATACAATAAACCAATTACAAATATTTGGGAAAAAATAAATAGGAAAGAAACTTATATGTACATATTTACAACATCCCACTGGTTGAACTCTGTCCAACTGGCACATTGGGTTATCTGAGGAATCGGGATCTTATTCGAACTAGCGTCGTCAGGGTCTATCTCCTCAAGCTGTCAAATGTTCAATTATCAACTTGTAAAATCAAACGGCACTCGCCGCTGATAATCACAGGTTCATGGATAGGAAAAGAAAATCCTGTGTACACCGTAAAACTAAAGTATTTCACACAACCAAATCCTTAGCGTGCCTCAAAATTCGCGAGGTTCCGCCATCTCTCTCTCAACTGTCTTTTGTTTTTCCTTAAAATCAGCTGTTGGCTGTTACACTGACTTAAAAATAATATTTACAACTAATACTTAAAACTAAGACTTATTATAAACAATTACTTATCATTAAAACTAATACTAAATACTTAATTTTATATTTAACCCTCTTCGAGTAAATAAAAAAAACTTATTATTATTTATAAAATCTAAAAATTATTTTACGAACTAATTTTTTTTTTTAATTTCATTTTTCGTTACACATGAATAAATATAAGATTTAGCAGAGAGAGCTATTGCTCATTAAAAACTAACTTTTATTTATTTTTTATTTTAGGGGAACTCTCCACTGGCTTTAGCACTAGTGATGCGGTTGAGAAAGTACCCCAGAGATCTCTTGGAGCCCTGATTTTCCCTTCATAATTGGAGGGACAGGCCTGCCTTGGTGTTTCCTCGCCAGATTGAAAATAGTGTATGAAGGTATGTTTGTGTGTTTCTTTGAAATTTATACGTCTATTTCATCTTTCAATGAATATTTAATAGTTGACCGTTGCATTATAAAGGGAGGAGATGGTCCGGGGTGGCGGTCATAAATAGGCTAAATAGTGGCAAAACTATTTTATTGAAAGCCAACGTTTCAACCCGCCTTCTTCAGGGAGGTGTGTTCAGCTAGGAGTTTCACCTAGAGCTCCAACTATAAATAATCAACTTTTAAGTGAAACTCCTAGCTGAACACATCTCCCTGAGGAAGACCTGCAAAGTCGGGTCGAAACGTTGACCTTATTGATTTTATTGATAAACTATCAATAAAATAGTTTTGCCGCTATTTAGCCTATTCATGACCGCCACCCCGGACCATCTCCTTCCTTTATTTCATCTTTAAGTTATTTTATTTTTATTTATTGTATATTTTTTTAGATTTTATTATTTAGTTGTTATTTTATATGTTCTGTATATATAGTTTGAATGTAGTTTTATCTCTCATAACCATTGTCCACCGTTTATATTGCTCTATAAAAAAATAAATCATAGCAAAAAGAATGCTTGTCGTTAAACTGAACTTTAACTTTAAATAAATTTACTTAAATAAATGAACTTTCGTCATTAAATAAATTACTGCTGTCTAATCTGATTTTTAATCCTTCCAGTCCAAAATACTTAGAACAATAGTCAATGCCCCATATCATGTCACAAACAAGACCCTACACCATGACCTTAACATCCCATTTGTCCTTGACATCATCCCATCCAGATTCTCAAACTTTCCCTAGAACCTTATCGATCATCCAAATTCTCTAGCTCAATCCCTATCCAGCTCCCACCATCCCTACAATCCTCCACGAAGATTAAAACGGCAGTGGCCCAGAGATCTCTTGTAAATATGCTTCTGGAGTCCTGGCAATGGCCAGTTTCTCCACTCATGTCCCGATCGTCTGTGGCTCTAGTGCCCTCTTTCAGTCTCCACTGGCTTCTAATACTAGTGATGCGCCTGGAAAAGTGGCACTGGGATCTCCTGGAGTCTTGCTTTGCCTTCCAAATGTGGGAGAAAAAGCCTGGCTCGGAGATTCCTGGGCGAATGTATATATTGTATAAAGGTATGATTGTGTTTGAAGTTTCTATTTTATGTTGGTGTTTACTTTTTTTTCTTTTATTTACTTTCTTCATCAGTATTATTCATTTACTTTTTATGTTTATATTTATTTCTCTATTATTTGTATATATTGTTTGAAGGAGAACTCTTAGCCCTAATACTTATTGCCCTCCTGCAGTGGCTGATTTTATTATTATTCAATAAATAGATTTAAAAAAAAAATCTGATTTTTAGCAGTATTTTATTTAATAAAGGAACCATCATGAGTTATTTTATTTTTATAAATCCAATGTTTATTGTTTTTTTATTTATTGATAATTTATACTGCAGACGCATAAGTGTATTTCCATATGGATTTAACACCTAATAATAAATAAGAGTGGAGTCATTGCAAAATGAAATTAATTGTAGGTCCTGATGATGAAGCAAGATACCGGAAGGTATCACTAGAAACAAATCATTAATTAATTTTGGATTTACTTTTTTAAATATAATTTAATTGTTGCTGGTTTTATATCCAACTATTAAATGTTGAGAGGAAGCTAAGTGCAGATAGCCCTTAGTCCACGAAGGACAATGGTTGGGCCCAGGTCCGTCCCTTCAGTTTCAATTACTGTTGGCCCTTTTTCAAAAGGCTCACGTTCAAAAGGAACACAGTTTGTTTAATTTCCGTCTCCCCTCCCCTCATCCCTTACCACTTAGCTCTTCGCAAATCTAAAACTTTTCAATGGTTCCTCTTTCCGTTTTCCTTTTTTATTTTTTGTTCACATTTAAATTCAATTATGGCTGTCCTTTCAATGCGGGTCCAATCTAGCGGTAATTTTCTCTCCTTGTTTTATTTTTTAAAACTAAAAACGGACACCTCGTTAAAGCGTTTAAACGTCCACTTTCTTTCCCTCCCACCTTATATTCTCAAGGACAACTCTCTGTTTGTTATAATTAAATGTTACTTGACGAATTATCCACCGATTAAACAATTTATATTTTTCGGATAAGGACAGATTAAATCTTTCGGATAGTTTTCTTAAACAGAACAACATTCCTTTTTAAATATAATAGATAATATGATTTTTTGGAATACAAGTAGTGGAAATATTAGTCCATAATGCATCTTTCAGAATTAATCCAGACTATGAAAAATGAACTATAGACAAAATTAAAAAAAACAAAAACATTTATATATAGTCGGTTTATTGCAAAAAGTCACTAACATGATAGATTTCAATAAACTTTATTTAGTGATATCAGGTCGAAAAATATTAGACTCGTGCCCCAACGTTCTTGCCAATACGCCGAGAAAAAATACATGAAATTGTATTATTTTTTATATTACTGTTTTCTGACTTTACTCTGCATAGATTTGTTAAGTTGTTATATATCAATCTTTGTTTTCTTTCTTGTTTTTTTTCGTAAAATAAGAAAAAAAACATAATCCTAGTTGTATTAAACATTCTATAACATTATTAATTACATAAACCCAAACACGCTTCCAGCAAAGTAGGTCAAGTAAATTTTTGTAATAAAAAAAAATTCAAAATCATTTTAAGTAGATTTTTTTTTAATGTCGTTTACTGAAATATTCACAACTCCTCATGATTGTCATCTAATTTAACTCTCTAAAACTATATCAATAACTTTTAGATTTTAAACCTTTCTTTCTTTTTTTTTATTGAGAAAAAAATACATTTTTCCTCAATTAAGGGTATTAAATATGTTAGATGTATGAAACACAATCATACCATATATACAATAAAATAAAAACAAGAGAAAAGAATTATAACAAAAGAAAGGAAATCTAAGCCTTTCAAAGTAATATAAAAAGATAAACTTTTTTATTTTTTTTATCTCTAAGTCTAATTTATATTCGTATATTTTATACGGTCCTAAATTCATTCTAATTTTCGTATGGATTGATGGAGCAATGCCAAAGTTATTTATATGGTTTCGAAGAGCAATGCACTGAACTTCCAATGCTCAAGGTCTCAAGGTTCGAATCCCCGGCTTATGACAGATAAATTATTTATTCTGTTTCATCAGCCGTGGATCGACCCTGTGATCTGGAGAACTCTCTGGGGCACACTCAGCCTTTATAAAGTGGGTATCCTTAATTAAATAATTATTTAAGGGAGAAAATCTGGCACAACCATTGACCAAGAAACAGTACTTTACTTAAATAGTATTGAGCCCAAGTCTATTCATGAGTTTTAGTTTTTTTTTTTTAATTTATTTTTTATTTTTAAGAGCTATAATTTAGCTTTCCATCGGGGGTAGTGACTTTTAATTGGGAGAAAATCCGAAAGAGCTATGAATATTTTAATAAACGGCATGAATAAAACAAAAATTCTCACTTATAATTAAGTCCAAAAATTTAATTTTTAGGATTTCAAAAGAAATTCGTATTTAACAGTTTTAGTGGACGCTGAAAATGGGTCTGAATCGTTTTTCCATTACAAAAATTGATAAACACCAATTTTTATACACATAAACACAAAAAAAAAAAAAAATAAGAAAATTTCAAATATATTTTTTTCTTGGCTCTTAGGGTGATTATTAAGAAGTCGACATGGTTCTAATATTTTTCGCGCTAGGCACACCGAAAAAGTAAAACCACATCTTGCTACATTACTTGTAAGTACATTTTCTACGTAGGTTAAATTTCTATTATGTTTAATTGAATTCCAACATCATTTATCGAAACAAGTGCATGAAACCTTGACTGCATGAAAACGAATCCTTGTACCCCACACCCTTTTATTTACCATATATACATTAAGTGCAAAATGTTTTAATTCCACAGCAAGAAAATTCATCATAGTACATAATTTAATTTCATGGAACGTTACTGGTTGTTAGTGATTTTTTGCAATGAACTCACAATATATCGTTTGAATGCCCCATAATTACTAACTTGATGTTTAAACGTTTTCAAGATATGAAAATCGTAATAGACTAAAAATGTTGGTACCGCAGAGCATATATGATAAAAGATGTATAGATTTGTTCATTGCATGTTAAAAAACAGACATATGATTATTGGAAATTTAATAAAATTGAATAATGTGTCTCTAACCTTAACAATTGCACATGATACCCAAACAAAATAAATAAATAAATAAAAGAAAGTTGGTTGGGTATAATCTTAATATTAATAAATTATATAACGTAATAAGTTATATGATGTATTAAATAACATTTATAGTTTCATTATTTATTATTTTTGTAGTATTTATTACTTGAGTGTGGTGACGTTTTAGCTCCTAGTTTTTATTTATCTATGATGTTCCTGTTTTAAATAGACATATTAATAATAATTAATGATAGTGATGAATTGAATTCTTTTTTATCTATAATTTATTTCAACAAGAGACATCCATTTGTTTCACATTTATTAAAATAACTTTAAATATACATACAACTAATACAATTTATAATATATAAAACTAAAAAAGTAGAGTTATTGAAACTATCATAGCTAAAAAGTCTAACAGAATTTAAGTGCTAGAACATTATTAAACCGATAGGATAAGTAGAGGTTTTATGGAGCTGGAATCTTTCGTGAACGACTTTTAAAGTATTCATCGCTTTGATAGTTAACTGTATCCGTGTTTAGGAACAGACAATAACGATTTAGAAGGAGGGAATAAGTGGAACGTTTATTGGAAATTTAAAATTGATTGAGCAGCCCGGGACGTCTAATGATTGATTTTATGGATTATGATCCGTTATGTTTGAGCAAGTACGATTTTTTTCCTTAAGAAATTCTAGCTGATTTTATTTATTTATTGTTTTTCATAATAATAAAAAGATTTTTGGTGTTTTTAAGTAGTAGTCGTCAATAAAAAAATACACTTTTCTGTAATCTATTTTGTACTTAAAGAGTCTGTTTAATTAATTACTTTGGTTTAAAAATATAATACAGAAAAATATTATATAAATATTAATCATGATAATTTATGCTTAATTATACATTTTTAGTTATAGAAGACAGGAAATATTTTTGGTATTACATAGTCAGTATAAGTAATTGCCTAAAATACCTATACAATCATATACCCAAACATGTGGGACATAAAACAATATTAAGAAGAGTATTAATAATGACATATGATAAATAAAAGAACAGCCTGAATGACAAAAATATAAATACTTGTCTTTATATAAATAAATAATTGTCAATTATATAAATAATTGATGATAATCCTAAAGATGAAATAGCTAAAAATCCTAACCAGGTGTATGCATGTAGTGGTATTAAATATCTAGTTGGATAAAGGAGATAATTAAAAATTATCTGAACAAAAGAGAAATAAGTGAACAAACTAATTACGAATATTAAGATAAAGGAAAACAACAACATATAATATTACAAAATATTTTTTTCGAAATTTTGAACCAAAAACTCATGTGATAAATACATAATTGGTAATTGGTTGACTGTCGTGGATAATGAAGAGAAGAATAGTTGGGTGCTCAGTCAAAAAGGAAGGCAAAAATAAATTATAATATTTATTTTTTACATCTGCCGACGTTTCGACCTGAAGTTCAGGCCATCATCAGGGCTAAGAAAATAACCAGATAACAAGGTATGAGAAACTTAAGTAATGATGGTAAAAAAGATAATAACAAAAAAAAAAAGATGAGAAAATAAAATAGATTAGATCTAGATAAAATAGATCTAGATAAAATAAAAATAAAATAGATAGATATAAAGTAAAATAAAATTGTTAGAATAATGACTAAGAACTAAGAGATAAATGATACAGACTGTTACATAGTGTGGAATGATGAAGTAGGTATAATCAAAAAGGGGGTGACAAAAGTGTTACATTGGGAATCTTAGAATAAAATGTAAAAACATAAAAAAGAAATATAAAGTTATATAAGAAATGAGAATAAAATAAATAGTAAAATGAAAACATTGAGAATGCAGTAGTTTGATAGAAAATTGAGATGTTGTAAAGTCTATCAAGATGTACAGACAATGTATAATATAATAGAGAGTTAACAACAGAGAAAAGGAATGAAAGGAAGGAGGGAAGAAATTGAGAAAGCTGAAATAAGAAAGAAAAAAAATAAAAGAAGTAGTACCTTTCTCTTAAAATGTCAAAGTGAGAATGAAGTCGTTACAAAGAAGGTGGAGAGAGTAGGGATGTGGAGGTGGCGTCATCTGTAACGGTTATCGGACGAAGCTAGAACTAGAAGAATGCTAGAAGCCTAGATAGTTACGAGAGATATATTATGTAGAAAAATTATGGAATATTGAACGAAAGTTAATAGAAAGTGAAAGTGAATATATATATATATATATATATATGTATATATATATATATATATATATATATATATATATATATATATATATATATATATATATATATATGTATATATATACGGGAGTTGTCAGCAAAAAGGAAAGGAATATAACTATGGATGTTTTAATAAATTCAGAATTTGGCTATAGGTTAGAGAAAAGTTGTTTTTGTCAGACTTAAGATTCACTGTCTTTGGTTGAAGCTGGATGTGGAGGGTTTCAGAAATGAGTCGTTTGTCATGGTTGAGAACAGTGGCAAGGATGGATGTTTTGTCGAAGTCAAATGAATGATTGAGGGAGAGAGAATGTTCGGATAATTTGGAAGCGGTGAAATTACGAGAGGATACAGAATATTTATGTTGGGTTATGCGGTCTTTTAGGAGATTTTTGGTTTCACCAATATAGGATGAAAAACAATTGGGGGTAGAACATGGAATACGGTAAACGATATGAGAGCGGTGTGAGAGAGGAAGAGGATCTTTTAGGGATGTGTATAATTTCGAGAGAGTGTTGTGAGATTTGAATGCAAGTCGTAAGTTAGGGTTAGTGGATCGTAAAACTTTGTTGATGTTGTCTGAAAGGTTAGGAATATAAGGTAGAGATCTGTATATAGGGGCTGAAATGGGTTGTGGAGAATTAGAGAAAGTTGAGATTAAGGAAGAGCGATTATTGTGGTCCGTTATAAGTTTGTTAATGACATGGAGAGGAAAATTATTGTTTGACAGGATCTGTTTTATGCGTTTGGTATTGGTAACATGAAATTGGGGATCAGAGAGGGAGAGACTACGGTGGATGAGGTTTTTCGCAACGTTAATTTTTTGGTGGTAGGGATGTTTGGAATGGAAATTTAGGAGTCTGCCAGTGTAAGTTGGTTTGGTGTACCAGTCTGTGGATATGGTGTTATTGGGATTTTTAATGATTAGAAGGTCGAGAAAAGGGAGAGAATTATTGAGTTCGCGTTGTACTGTAAAATTGAGGCGGGGGTGGTAAGAGTTAAAATGTGATAGAATATCAGGAATTTTGTTTGGATTGATGATTAGGAGGAGGTCGTCTACGTATTTCCGAATAAAGATGATGTCGTCAGGATAAAGAGGGATAATGGTGTCTAGAAGATCATTGAGAACGATGTTCGAGATGTCGGGAGCGAGGGGGTTACCCATCGCTAGTCCAGAGATTTGGTTAAAAAATTGTCCTTGGAAAGTGAGGTAGCCTGATTTACAGCATAGATGAAGGGATTCGAGATATGAGGAGCGGTTAAGTGAGGTGTGAGGTTCAATGATGGTCCAATTGTCGTCTATTATAGTAAGTGCCTTGTCTATGGGTATGTTCGTAAATAAACTTTCAACATCGAAGGAGCAGAGAATAAAATTGTCTGGAATGGTAAAGGAGAGTAGCTGTTCACGGAGATGGAATGAGTTTTGTATATCATAAGGGTTGTTGTGGCTGAAGATTTGTAGGGAAGGTAGTAAGAATTTGCTAAGTTTAACAGAAGGAGAATTAATGTTGGAAGTGATCGGACGGAGTGGGGTGCCGGGTTTGTGGATTTTAGGAAGTCCATAAAAACGGGGAGCAACTGAATTGTAGGAGATAAGGTTTCTGTAAGTAGGATAGTTTATGAGTTTTGAATTTAGAAGATTTTTTAGGTGTAGGTTAAATTTGGTTTTTAATGATGAAGTAGGATCACGGGATGTGGGAGAGTAAGTGGAACGGTCTGATAGGAGTAAAGTCATTTTGTCAGTGTATTCTGTACGGTCCATAATTACAGTTTTGTTGCCTTTATCAGCTTTGGTTATGATTATATTATCGTGGGATTTTAAGAAGGATCGGGTAAAAGAGAGGTCTTTGAAAAATTCAGGAGAAAAAGAAGAAGAGGAGAGCGGTGGGTGTAAGAGATAATTGGAAATAATGTTACAGATGGAAGCGCGTGACAACTCCTTATTTTCTTTTGAAGTGGTGAAAAAGTCGTCTGCGTAAATATATTCGAGATCAGTGATAAGTTGTGGAATGATTTTGACAGAAGTGTTGGGTGTGGAAAAATTAGGTCCTAAACTTAAAATATTAGTGACTTTGGAAGGGATGTCAGTGGAGGAGATATTGTCCACCCATTCTTCTTTTCCTGTAGGATAAACCTTGGTTTTGAGAGTGGCCTGGTACAAATTATTAAACTTGGAAATTAATATAAGTTTCTTCTGTGCTTTAGTGGAATTAAAGATATTGGAAATGCAAAGGGAGAGATTATTAACGTCTTCTTGGGTGATGTTATGAACAAAAAATTGGGTGAGAACAGAAATTTGCTTATGGAGAAAATGAATATTTTGAATGGTTTCACGAATTTTTAGGTTAAGCAAAGATTTTTTAAATTTAAAGGAGGAATTTAATAATTTAGAGTTGAACGGAGGTGATATTGAAAAGCGGTCAAAAGAGTTTTCTATGAATTTAGGAAATATGGAATAAGAACGGCATTTGAGAAGAAATATACGCTGTTGGGTGCTATTAGCAAGACGTTGATGAAGGTGACACAGGTTGTTGATGCGCGATTTAAGATGAGGGTAGGTAGACTTCAATAAGGAAAAAGATGTATGAGGTTGGGTGGAGGGTTGTACATCAAGTGCTTGAAGAGCTGTAGATGAAGAAGAAGAGTTGGCATGAGAAAAAGTGATGGCCGGAGATGAAATGTTGACGCGAGATGAGGTACTGGCCGGAGTTGAAGAAGGTGAATGGTGGCTAGGTGGGCGTGGCAAAAAAGTTGCTGCTGGTGACTGCGGAGCTCTAGAATGATTTTGATGTCTAGTTCGGAGATGAGAAGAAAGACGGTTGTTATCTGGTCGTTGGCCCCGTGTGGATAGATTCATAATTGGTAATTGGTTGACTGTCGTGGATAATGAAGAGAAGAATAGTTGGGTGCTCAGTCAAAAAGGAAGGCAAAAATAAATTATAATATTTATTTTTTACATCTGCCGACGTTTCGACCTGAAGTTCAGGCCATCATCAGGGCTAAGAAAATAACCAGATAACAAGGTATGAGAAACTTAAGTAATGATGGTAAAAAAGATAATAACAAAAAAAAAAGATGAGAAAATAAAATAGATTAGATCTAGATAAAATAGATCTAGATAAAATAAAAATAAAATAGATAGATATAAAGTAAAATAAAATTGTTAGAATAATGACTAAGAACTAAGAGATAAATGATACAGACTGTTACATAGTGTGGAATGATGAAGTAGGTATAATCAAAAAGGGGGTGACAAAAGTGTTACATTGGGAATCTTAGAATAAAATGTAAAAACATAAAAAAGAAATATAAAGTTATATAAGAAATGAGAATAAAATAAATAGTAAAATGAAAACATTGAGAATGCAGTAGTTTGATAGAAAATTGAGATGTTGTAAAGTCTATCAAGATGTACAGACAATGTATAATATAATAGAGAGTTAACAACAGAGAAAAGGAATGAAAGGAAGGAGGGAAGAAATTGAGAAAGCTGAAATAAGAAAGAAAAAAATAAAAGAAGTAGTACCTTTCTCTTAAAATGTCAAAGTGAGAATGAAGTCGTTACAAAGAAGGTGGAGAGAGTAGGGATGTGGAGGTGGCGTCATCTGTAACGGTTATCGGACGAAGCTAGAACTAGAAGAATGCTAGAAGCCTAGATAGTTACGAGAGATATATTATGTAGAAAAATTATGGAATATTGAACGAAAGTTAATAGAAAGTGAAAGTGAATATATATATATATATATAATATGTGTATATAATATATAATATATATATATATATATATATATATATATATATATATAATATAAATATATATATATATATACACATATATATGTATATATATACGGGAGTTGTCAGCAAAAAGGAAAGGAATATAACTATGGATGTTTTAATAAATTCAGAATTTGGCTATAGGTTAGAGAAAAGTTGTTTTTGTCAGACTTAAGATTCACTGTCTTTGGTTGAAGCTGGATGTGGAGGGTTTCAGAAATGAGTCGTTTGTCATGGTTGAGAACAGTGGCAAGGATGGATGTTTTGTCGAAGTCAAATGAATGATTGAGGGAGAGAGAATGTTCGGATAATTTGGAAGCGGTGAAATTACGAGAGGATACAGAATATTTATGTTGGGTTATGCGGTCTTTTAGGAGATTTTTGGTTTCACCAATATAGGATGAAAAACAATTGGGGGTAGAACATGGAATACGGTAAACGATATGAGAGCGGTGTGAGAGAGGAAGAGGATCTTTTAGGGATGTGTATAATTTCGAGAGAGTGTTGTGAGATTTGAATGCAAGTCGTAAGTTAGGGTTAGTGGATCGTAAAACTTTGTTGATGTTGTCTGAAAGGTTAGGAATATAAGGTAGAGATCTGTATATAGGGGCTGAAATGGGTTGTGGAGAATTAGAGAAAGTTGAGATTAAGGAAGAGCGATTATTGTGGTCCGTTATAAGTTTGTTAATGACATGGAGAGGAAAATTATTGTTTGACAGGATCTGTTTTATGCGTTTGGTATTGGTAACATGAAATTGGGGATCAGAGAGGGAGAGACTACGGTGGATGAGGTTTTTCGCAACGTTAATTTTTTGGTGGTAGGGATGTTTGGAATGGAAATTTAGGAGTCTGCCAGTGTAAGTTGGTTTGGTGTACCAGTCTGTGGATATGGTGTTATTGGGATTTTTAATGATTAGAAGGTCGAGAAAAGGGAGAGAATTATTGAGTTCGCGTTGTACTGTAAAATTGAGGCGGGGGTGGTAAGAGTTAAAATGTGATAGAATATCAGGAATTTTGTTTGGATTGATGATTAGGAGGAGGTCGTCTACGTATTTCCGAATAAAGATGATGTCGTCAGGATAAAGAGGGATAATGGTGTCTAGAAGATCATTGAGAACGATGTTCGAGATGTCGGGAGCGAGGGGGTTACCCATCGCTAGTCCAGAGATTTGGTTAAAAAATTGTCCTTGGAAAGTGAGGTAGCCTGATTTACAGCATAGATGAAGGGATTCGAGATATGAGGAGCGGTTAAGTGAGGTGTGAGGTTCAATGATGGTCCAATTGTCGTCTATTATAGTAAGTGCCTTGTCTATGGGTATGTTCGTAAATAAACTTTCAACATCGAAGGAGCAGAGAATAAAATTGTCTGGAATGGTAAAGGAGAGTAGCTGTTCACGGAGATGGAATGAGTTTTGTATATCATAAGGGTTGTTGTGGCTGAAGATTTGTAGGGAAGGTAGTAAGAATTTGCTAAGTTTAACAGAAGGAGAATTAATGTTGGAAGTGATCGGACGGAGTGGGGTGCCGGGTTTGTGGATTTTAGGAAGTCCATAAAAACGGGGAGCAACTGAATTGTAGGAGATAAGGTTTCTGTAAGTAGGATAGTTTATGAGTTTTGAATTTAGAAGATTTTTTAGGTGTAGGTTAAATTTGGTTTTTAATGATGAAGTAGGATCACGGGATGTGGGAGAGTAAGTGGAACGGTCTGATAGGAGTAAAGTCATTTTGTCAGTGTATTCTGTACGGTCCATAATTACAGTTTTGTTGCCTTTATCAGCTTTGGTTATGATTATATTATCGTGGGATTTTAAGAAGGATCGGGTAAAAGAGAGGTCTTTGAAAAATTCAGGAGAAAAAGAAGAAGAGGAGAGCGGTGGGTGTAAGAGATAATTGGAAATAATGTTACGGATGGAAGCGCGTGACAACTCCTTATTTTCTTTTGAAGTGGTGAAAAAGTCGTCTGCGTAAATATATTCGAGATCAGTGATAAGTTGTGGAATGATTTTGACAGAAGTGTTGGGTGTGGAAAAATTAGGTCCTAAACTTAAAATATTAGTGACTTTGGAAGGGATGTCAGTGGAGGAGATATTGTCCACCCATTCTTCTTTTCCTGTAGGATAAACCTTGGTTTTGAGAGTGGCCTGGTACAAATTATTAAACTTGGAAATTAATATAAGTTTCTTCTGTGCTTTAGTGGAATTAAAGATATTGGAAATGCTCACAACACTCTCTCGAAATTATACACATCCCTAAAAGATCCTCTTCCTCTCTCACACCGCTCTCATATCGTTTACCGTATTCCATGTTCTACCCCCAATTGTTTTTCATCCTATATCGGTGAAACCAAAAATCTCCTAAAAGACCGCATAACCCAACATAAATATTCTGTATCCTCTCGTAATTTCACCGCTTCCAAATTATCCGAACATTCTCTCTCCCTCAATCATTCATTTGACTTCGACAAAACATCCATCCTTGCCACTGTTCTCAACCATGACAAACGACTCATTTCTGAAACCCTCCACATCCAGCTTCAACCAAAGACAGTGAATCTTAAGTCTGACAAAAACAACTTTTCTCTAACCTATAGCCAAATTCTGAATTTATTAAAACATCCATAGTTATATTCCTTTCCTTTTTGCTGACAACTCCCGTATATATATACATATATATATATATATATATATATATATATATATATATATATATATATATATACACATATATATATATATATATTCACTTTCACTTTCTATTAACTTTCGTTCAATATTCCATCATTTTTCTACATAATATATCTCTCGTAACTATCTAGGCTTCTAGCATTCTTCTAGTTCTAGCTTCGTCCGATAACCGTTACAGATGACGCCACCTCCACATCCCTACTCTCTCCACCTTCTTTGTAACGACTTCATTCTCACTTTGACATTTTAAGAGAAAGGTACTACTTCTTTTATTTTTTTCTTTCTTATTTCAGCTTTCTCAATTTCTTCCCTCCTTCCTTTCATTCCTTTTCTCTGTTGTTAACTCTCTATTATATTATACATTGTCTGTACATCTTGATAGACTTTACAACATCTCAATTTTCTATCAAACTACTGCATTCTCAATGTTTTCATTTTACTATTTATTTTATTCTCATTTCTTATATAACTTTATATTTCTTTTTTATGTTTTTACATTTTATTCTAAGATTCCCAATGTAACACTTTTGTCACCCCCTTTTTGATTATACCTACTTCATCATTCCACACTATGTAACAGTCTGTATCATTTATCTCTTAGTTCTTAGTCATTATTCTAACAATTTTATTTTACTTTATATCTATCTATTTTATTTTTCTTTTATCTAGATCTATTTTATCTAGATCTAATCTATTTCATTTTCTCATTTTTTTTTGTTATTATCTTTTTTACCATCATTACTTAAGTTTCTCATACCTTGTTATCTGGTTATTTTCTTAGCCCTGATGATGGCCTGAACTTCAGGTCGAAACGTCGGCAGATGTAAAAAATAAATATTATAATTTATTTTTGCCTTCCCTTTTGACTGAGCACCCAACTATTCTTCTCTTCATGTGATAAATAACTTAAAATAACGAACTCAAAAAAATCAGTGAATACATTTGAAAATTGTTAAAACTGTTCGTAAAAAAAAATCCTTTTCCGTATTTGTATCTAGATTTTCCTTTTTTTTATTCAGAAATATTATAATCTGCCACAATTTAGGACATTTATAATAGTGTTCAGAGAGCACATTCACACTCTATTTACAATAAATAATACAGAAACTAATAATATTAAAATTAAAAGAAGCAAACTAATCAAAATAACAAACTAAAACACATGCATACTTTACAATATTTACAGTATCTATTCACTCCGAAGAATTTCGAGCTAAGCCTTTCGTCCCACACATAGAAGGAAAGGGGGGACTCAAGGAGATCCCAGCGCCTCGCACTCAGCCGCATTACTGGTATTATGTCTTGAAAGAGTTGTTAAATTTTTTACCGCCCTTTATAACAACTATTCTCTTAGCATGTTTACTTATACTCTATGTATTCTTGGTCAGTATTTTTAAGCAATTTCATGTATTATGCAAATTACTTGTGATTGTAGCTTTTCTCCGTTTGTACATTGAATCAGTTTGTCTGTATAATAATCAATATCAAATAAGATTTTACTGTATGACCTTTTAATCCGTCATTTTATAATGTTTTAAATGTTATTTCGAAGGACTGTCAAGGAAAATGAAATTCTTATTTCTGAAAGAAAGATTCTGCAGCGAATGTTGTTGACCATCAAAGAAGAAGAAAGAAGTAACATATGTTTCACATTATTCATGTGGTGATTTCATTTAACAAATCACCATACTTCGATAATTCACATAAATCACGCAATTCTTCCGTATATTAGAGAGGCTTGGCAAACATGTATGGAATAACCTTCTTTGTTCCAAGAATATCCTTATCTATTCCGGCAATGAGGTAAGTTATGTCTTTCCAGTTATAGCCATGTGTAGGTAGATCTCTGCCTAGCTTTTAATGTAACCTGATCTAGGATACTGGCCAAATGGCAAATTAATAATTCATAAGTTACATCCTAAATCCCAATTGATTCACACAATTATTTAAATGAATTAAAAGTCAACTATAATTGTTTAATCTTCTTTATTCCTTTTATTTATGATATTTCCAACTATATTAAGACAGATATATTCAGTAAATGTGACATAACAGAAAATAAAAACATGAATATACTTGTTGAGAAACTATCTACTGGTAGCACTCTAAAAAAAAATGTATTTACAATAGGAGATTTCGAGGCCATCTTCGTTTCAAACGCCTTGGAGGGTCATCAGAGATCGAGGAGGAAGCAATGCTATCCATCCCTAACCACGAGAGGATTCGGAAGGTTCTGAAGTTTATTATGGAAGGATAGGTATCTGGATTGGGCCAGTTCTGAAATATAAGGAACATTAAGGTTTTTATGAATGATTTTATTAGTGGCAAAGTAAGAATCACTGAGGATTTTAAGAAGGACTGAACACGTCAGGAATTTGATGGCTTTGTGGAACATAAAATCTCAACCCCGTAAGTCCAAATAGGTCTTATTGTAGTCATGTTTATGAGTCTTTTGTAATTAACTGAAAGCTCAGAGCGTTTGTCTAGTAAGTCCTCTAGTAGTCGGAAACGTCTAGCGATTTCTTGTCGTTTAAGTCTGGTATGAGAATTCCAAGTAAGACGTTTGTCCAAGTGGATTCCAAGATACGGGATTTGTTCAATAAGCAAAAAGCGGGTATTATTAAAAGATGCTGTAAGGACAGGAAGTCATAGGTTTACCATCCATGCCAAAATCACGAGCATGTAAACCAAAATGGATAATATTTTTGTAAACAACCTTATACTCGTTTCTGTGATAAAATAATTTTACAATTCCATTGGAAACAAAATGGGTATTCATGAGTTTTTAGTAATTTATTAAATTAATTAGTTTAATGAGAAAACGCTCCATTTCTGAGAATTTTGGCGGAGTAAATAGTTGCAGGTAACGAAAAGATGAAGCCATTCACGAAGGTTTATACGGATATTAATGATTTGATAGAAAGGGGTCTGTACTGCGAGGCAATTATTCCCAAGTCCTCCAAGAAACAAATAGATGTTTGTTTTCTCGTGTTTGCATTGCGCACCATGTTACCCCTTCCCATCAACAATTGCCGACAACCACAACAAGATGTTGCCGGTACAAAAAGCCCCGGAGAGTAGCAGAAGAAGGAAGGCGATAATAGATGTGGTAGGGGGGACCGCCGGGGGGCAAAAACCAGAGTGATACCCTTTTTGCGAGGTAGAACCTGAGGAACATGATGGAGCAATCACCAG
Source organism: Nezara viridula (assembly GCA_928085145.1). Taxonomy (NCBI): domain Eukaryota; kingdom Metazoa; phylum Arthropoda; class Insecta; order Hemiptera; family Pentatomidae; genus Nezara; species Nezara viridula. The sequence continues at coordinate 112,529,353 of OV725080.1, forward strand.
GGAGACCGCTCCTTCTATTAATGCCCTCCATAAATACTTTATCCACAACATTATCAGCCGAATCACCTCCCATCAGCCAACATCGTTTGTGCTTTGTGGTTCAACATTAATTTGAATAGCACCGATAATGGTCCCTGATGGCCCGCTTCCTCTACTCACTGGCCAATGTTTTTAAAACTGATGTAACGGTATCTAACGGTAGGATAAAATTTGTTCCAACTGATAAATGATTTATTTTAATATCGAGTATATTCTAGCCTCTATAATAGTTCGAGCGTTTCTATCTTTCCTTATTCTTTTTTTCAGTGATGAATCGCAAACGGTACTCTGCAAATTTTTCTACAGCAATTCTCATTCCGCTCTTTAGTCATCATAATCAACAACATTTCTTAGAATATGTATTAATCAAAATGCTTCAGGAGGCACGGTTCCGAGAAGGAGGTGCCATCGAACTTTTTTTGAGGGCACATTTTTACGGCGTTTTGAATTTTTGAGGAGCACATTCTGATGAGATTGCGATTTCGGGCCAAATAAGTGCTTCATTAAAACTGTTGCGGCACTCATTGGCCACAGATTTTGAAGCTCTACTACTTTTAATCTATGAGTTTATTCCCTTAGGGAACTCATTTCCACGCTGCAGGGCAAAATATAGTATGTTGTCTCAGTTTTTGACAAATTTGGTAAACATCGAAGTTCGTTGACGGTAGTTATCGACTATACCTCTAAACCAAACTATTAAGTTTAGGTACTCGTTCGACATATAATTATAATTTCTTTAATTTGTTAAAGAGTATGTTTTTCGCTCCAACGTTTAGGAGTTATAAGTAAAAAAAAAAAAAGGTATTGGTAAAAAAATAACGTAAATAGTATTAATTTTATTGAATTTCTTTCCTCACTTCTCTTACGCATGCGCAATTTTTTATTCCTTGGTACGACTATATCTGTAAAACCGCAAGTTGGATTTGACTCAAACTTGGACGAGAGTTAGGCGAGACCAGAGTAAACAGATAATCAAATTATTTTTTTTCAAATTCTGTTAACTTAAAAACTTTCTGTTAAAAAAAATACTCCCGCTTTCAAATTATGAAATGTATTATTTGAGAGGCCTATAGTTTGAAAACAGCTCGTTCGATTCTAATCAAACTTGGAAGAAATTTGAAGTATAGTATATAAATTTCCTAGTATCAATTTCATTGAATTCTATTTAATAATTAAAATTTAAAAAATAAATATTAATAATATAATAGCTGTGGGAGGTATTGATTACAAGGAATGGGAGATTGGGTTAATACAATGTTTGTATTAGGTTATAAAATTGTAGGTTTATTCAAAATGTTAATTTATACTGTATTGTTAGGTCGATTCCAAATGTTTGTGACATGACACTTACTACCGTTACTTAGATTTCGTGTAAAGTTTTTATTTGTTTTTAGTTTTTATGTTTTTATTTTATTTGTTTATTTTATCTTTATTTAACTTCTTCACCAGTATTATTTAATTACTTATTATATTTATATTTATTTCTTTATTATTTGTATATATTGTATGAATGAGAACTTGTAACCCTAATGCTTATAGCCCTCCAGCAGTGGCTGATTGTATTATTATTCAATAAACAGATTAAAAAAAAAAACAACTTAGATTTCGTGTAAATAGCTTCCTCCTTAAACATCTGCGAATTTCACTCATATTTTTATATTCTAGCTTAAATTAGTTTTGTTCACACTGAAGAAAAATATTAGTTTCATTAGCTCAAAACAAACAAGAAGTTTAATTTTTCTAATGGAGTTTTTGTTCCATCCATTTTACGAGTGAAAACGTACCTGTTAAGTATAAATGGCTACTGTTAGAGCAAGAGGTCGTAGAAAAAAAAAAAAATTATTCTGTTTGTGGTAAACATTTTGTACTCTGTAATTGATATAGGGTGTCTATTGCTATCGAAAATACCAGAGGGCAATAAAACATGAAATTATACTAATTAATCAAAAAGAAATAATTAGTTTTTATGCTCCTCTGTAAAACACTCAATTTCTACAAACGACCTTTTGTACTAAAAACATAGCAACAACGATAGGTATCTTCATTATGTACTAGGATGTTTTTTTTTTTAACTAAGGTTCATCAAATACCCAGTCTGACACTGTGAAACTCTTCTGCATTTTTGTATTAGCTAATGAATGAAATTATGTTTAAGTATGCCTGTGCTGAAGATGATAAGTTTGCTGCATTTAACTTAAGATTTAATTTTTATTTCATTTACGACTACTTAATACCACGCAAGAGTTTTCCTTCTTTATTTTATCAATTTCTTAATTTTATTTTCATTATTATTTTTTTTACTAATGAATAAAAACAAATGTGAAAGACCATTAGCTGCAGGACGCATATTGTTGTATATAAGGGCTATATTAAGTTTAGATTGGAATACTTTAAAATTCAGGTGAATCAACTATCGTCTTCCGATCTTTTTGAAAAAATAAATTTATGTCCTGTTTCGGAATAATCGGAAATTTTTAAAAGTCTGAATTTAAATCATAAAAAAAAATAGAAATAAATATATTTTTAACTTAATAAATGCCCTTTCACGGTTATCTAATAATACAGCTGATTGTTTAACACAAAGAAGATAATTATAGTATGGCATAATTATACTAATTAAGTTGTTGACGACACTTAATTAATCATAATGCGCCCTAATTTAGTTAATTACAATTAGTTTGTATTTACCGTGAGGATTATCAAAGTGATTATTGCATATAATTAACTTTGTAATTATATCATTACATCTCGCGTTTTCTAATGAGATATTGGAATAATAAAATTGTTTATTCATGATTAATTTAATTTTCAATATTGATGAAATTAGATATTGTGTTAAAATATACCACATGTATATTTATTTTTATACAGTTGTAAATTTTCTGAATAATAAATAAATATATACCACAATACTGCTAACTTTATTTTATATTTCATTAATATTTGTTTATTTATTTGTTATCTGTAAATAATTTAATTTATACTGCTTCATAGTAGATGTATCTAATAATATTTCAATCTAGGCTATACACATTAAAAAAATAAAATAAAATCATGATTTTTTTTTTTTTTTTTTATCAAAATCCAGTTTAATTACATTCACGCCAGTTATTAATTTTGATGACAGAATTTTTATTTTTGTTTGCTTTAACATTGTATTTTTTTTTAAACATTTCAATAAAAAAATAAATTCATGAAATGTATCAGCCTTTTTTTTTATTCAAATCGTAAATATCTATTATTTTTCAGACTGTATCAGCATTATTATGAAAGTTTATGAATCTTATAATTTTTTCAAAAGAAAGCACATAGTTTTCGTTAACTCTGGCCAAGCGGACGGTAACTGAAGATACAATCTCGAGGAGACGAACTTTGATGAACAAGCTGAGGACTCCTGTTGTGTGTTTGAAGTATGGAGCATGTACACATTCTTTGTGAATGTGAAGTCCCTGCCATTCAAAAGATACTTCAGCCTCTAGGAAGACTTGAACTTGAAGAAATTGGCTTAATAGACACTAAGCATCTAAAATTCTACATCTGAAAACTGAAATATCCTTCGAATCATTTTTTAAATTAACAATTATTTGCATTCAATTACAAAATATACAGATAACATTCAATACCTTGTAAAAGAACTTGTGCTTAAAAAAGTAAATTAAAGGTAGTATGTTATACGACCAAATTAAATTTCATATGTTCTTCAATAAAAAAAAATGTAATTGAAACAATAAATCTACTGACGAAAATATTGTAAAAATAAAATTTAAACTCAAGGATCAATACTTGCTCCGTTGATGTACATTATATATATACGCATGATATATCCAACAACTCCGAAACGTTAACTGCCTACATACAGCAATTTTAAGAAATCACCATAACACTATATAATCCTCACTGAATGTACTAAATTACTTATTAAATTTACAAAACTGGTACTTACTTGAGAAAATAAGATTAAACCATGACGAATCACAACACATAACATTTACATTTCGACGAAACACTTACTACCAGTTTATATCGGCGACAACCAAATTTTTGAGACGAACATAATACGCTATCTCGGACTAATATTCGACAGAAGAATGACCTGGGGCCCACACGTCAAAATGAAACGAAATACACTGGACATGCGACTGAAAATACTATACTCTATTTTTTTTTTCAAATCAAAATTGCAAATTAGACAAATATTAAATTCATACACATATCATATGAATAAATAATATCAATAAAAATCAATCAAAATCAAAATAATAATAATAATAATTATATAAAATAAAATAAAATAAAATAAAAATAATAATAATAATTATATAAAATAATAATTATTATTATTTTAAATAATAATAATAGACAAATATTAAATTCCTACACATATCATATGAATAAATAATATCAATAAAAATCAATCAAAATCATAATAATAGAAATAATTATGCTATTATATAAATAAAGAAGTTTTTATGCTCTCCTGTAAAACACTCAATTTTCACATACGGCATTTGCACTAACACATATTCATGTATGTATACATATTCAGTATGCACTGGATTTTTTTATTATGAATTAGAAAATATGCAATCTGCAAATGCGGAACACATTTTAGTATTTGCTGATAAACAAAACTCGTCGATATCAATCCCGTATATGTTGAAGGATTACTGAATTTCCGAAAATTCTGGCTTCTTTCAGAGATTTTATTCTCATAAGAAAATGTTTATACCTTTTAATACAGATATTTTTCAGAAAATGAAAACGGTGAGGAAGCTATACTGACCCTACTTAGCAGACGTTTATTTTATTACAGCGTTAATTAAACCACATTTACTTAGTGCCCTCCTACTGTAAATGAAACATGTCTTAACATTATCTCTGCGTTCAAAGTTCCATTACTTCCTAACTTAACACGGCAACCCTTATTCAAAGAGATACGATTGTAGAACGCTTGCAAGGAAGTCTAGAATGCAAATAAATATAAGAAGATAGGACAGGGACAAGACTTATCCGAATGCTCGCACACGTCCTACGGGATTCATAAAGAACACGTAAGAGCCAAAACAAAGAGGGTCCAGAATATATATTTATATAAAAAAAATAAAATAAAAAAAGTTTTCTACCTCAGAAAGAAACACCGTAGGAGATAAGCCGGCACACAGAATGTGGGATGTGTTTTTGTGAGTTATGAGCAAAATTTATGATCCGGTTCGTGTAGCTCACAACTTATATGACCACTCATAGCCAACGAGTGCTCGCTCGTATCTCAAGCTCCTATCTCCCCAATGGATTGCAAAGGCTGCAATCAAACATCGCTTCACAAAAGTTCTCTTCAAGTCGGCACTTCCAACTATAACGTCGTCAAGTATCAGAGTTTGATGGCCATTTCAGAACAACATTATTTTTCTTATCTGTTTGTTTTACAGTGGCTATACTTTTTACTAATGAAATGCTCTTCATTTTACACTCGTAATTAAACATGCTCACAAGCTCTTCACAAACCTCCTACTATATTGTACGCTACCTCCACTAATTGACAAAGGAGATGTAAAATTAAGTTAGGAAAATAAAATTTAGTTGAAAAAAATAATAATATGAGTCAACATAATAATAAACATTGAGAGTTGAGGGCCAATATTTAATATTGAAGCAACTGTTTTGATTGTTAACAAATAATAAATTTCACATCTCCAATTAAGATTTTCCAAATAGAAATTGTTTTACACATTGACAAAATATATTTTAAAATTTTTAAACCAAAATCATAAAAATTATAAAAAAAATGTTAATTTTTTTTTTTAATAACATTCTGTCACATGGTAAATTGTTTTAGTGAGGTAAGACTACATTCACGCTATATATACCGAAAAGATAAAACATACAGAAGCAAAATAACAACTAAATAATAATAAAAAAATATTGTACATACAATAAATACAAATAAAATAACTTAAAGACAAACAAATTATAAAAAAAAAAAAATAACACATACATATCTATATGCACTATTTATAATTAGTCAAGAGAACTCCAAACCAAACTATAGAGGGAAAAGTAGGACTCCGTAAGATCCCAGCGCTACTCTCTCAGTCGCATCATTGGTGCGAAAGCCAGGAGAGATTGAGCGAGTGCGCTTTAGCCACATACACTCATATCTTAAGTGGAGAATCCGGCCATTGCCAGAATTCCAATATATTCATACCACAAGAGGTCGTGGGGCCATTTCAGAAAAAATATATAATAATCATAATTGTGGGTCGATGGTTGACTTTAGAGAAGGATGATTGGAATGATCAGTCAAAATAAAAAAAAAAAAATTCTATTTATTTTGACTGATCACCTCAACAATCCTTCTTTTCTATAATAATCATAATTATGTCGATTTATAATTATAACAAAAAAAAAAATTATTTTTGAAACTATATTAAATTCTCTGCGGAACATCTGATCATGATTTATATAAACTTTTTTGTAGTCTATTATCGGCTCTTTAAATATTTTCCATTATTATTAAAAGATGTATTAATAAAAAAAGTAAATTAATAAAGATATATAAACGAAGCAAAATAACTGGAACAATAATTATTTAAGTTGTTTTAAACTCAGTTTTTTTTTGTTTACATTTTATATCTGAGGTAACTTTTATCTGATTTTTCTGTCATCAGGAAAGCAATGCGGGTGTAGTCGGGCATGCGCCGTTACTTCTGATCTGGAGTTAATATTTATATCTCATAGATTTAAATATGTGTTTATATATACATAAATATGTACTCACTATATACACACTATTTATATTATGTGGAATATCTGCGAGAAAATATGAAATGAAAGAGTTATCATTTCTATAACACATTATCCTATGATATTATACGGGTATATCATACAATATCTACATTATGGGTTGGGTACACTTCAGAATTGGACGTTTCGATTCAACAAAAGTGAAAAGTTGATTGCTATTATTATTTCACTCTTGGGTTTAAAAATTCATTTGACACGGTTCAAAAATAGTTGAATGTTTATAGCATTTACAAGTCAGATAGAACCATTTCCAAGTCAAGCGCTATCCTTTCCAAGTCAAATGCAACCTTTTCCAAGTCTAATAAGGAATTTAATGTCGGATTTTCATTCGCAAACGCTCCTAATTTTCTAAGTACTAACTCGGAAGATGTACAAGTCAAACAATAACTGAAGAAATAATTATTCATAATAGTGGACGCATTCATTTTAATAGTAAACAACATGCATATTATTGAATAATGAAAAAATGAAAATAAAAATTTAGAACATATTGCAGACAATTAATAATATGAGTGACGAAATAATTCCAAAAGTTCGTATTTTAACTTATGTTTCTTAGAATAACACGACTAATGTCTGACACAAAATAGAATAGAGAAATAAAATATCCAATATATTCCTCTTATAATAACCGAGAATTACTCAACCGTAATAGCATTCGTTGTTAAGAATAAAAACGTGCATTCATATAACCAGGCAGGTCTTTCCACGTTTTTTGTAAATTATGTAAAAAAAGAGAAAAAAAAAACCCACAAAACCTATTGAATAAAATATTGATAATATGGGTGACAAAATAATTCCCAGAATGCGTAAACTGAGACTAATCTGTACCTTGAAACAAACATGATCAATGCCTAAAATAAAAAAATAAAAATAAAATATCCAATATATTACCTTAATATACTAATTGTTGACACTAAAAAAAAACCACATTTAATTAAATTGTGAAAAAAATAAATATCCCAAAGAACTTAGTGAAGAAAATAGTAATCATATGTGTGACAAAGTATTTCCAAGAACGCATGAATAAAGCTAAAACAAAAAAACAAAACATTTTTTTAATTAGACTACTTGGCTTGTACGAATAATTCGCATAATATATGGGTCAGTAAACAAATTAATTAATTAATTAATTAAGCCATATTAATGGAAATAAGTAAGTCAAATGTATGTATTTCAAGAGGTATTAATTTTAATTAATCATAATAGGACAGAACATGGGCACAAATTACAATAACATAAATACAATTCTCCTGTATCTTTACAAAATATGTAATTTTTTTTCTTTTTTTTTTAAATAAAGCATTTTAATCATAATGAGTATAATCAACCGTAGAATTAATACTTTTTGAGTTATGCGCCGGTGAATTTCCATTTTCTTCATAATTGTTTATTTAATATAACCTTTTCTTTGGGGTGCTTATTTTTTGCACCTACAAGAGAAGAAATAATTCAAAATAACCGACACGTCATTCATCGGATTTAATGAATAATTAGCGAAGATACGGCATACAGATAAAAAAAATAACTAAAACCTTTGAGAAATTATACGAATGAATAGGTTACGATAAATTGCATATTTTATTTTTTATGTCATTAGAAATCCACGGCAATCGTGACAACAAAATTCACTATCACTAGAATAAGGTTGGGCCCTAAACATGATCTCGAAAAAGTACATTTTAGGGCTTTTAAACGCAGAGTTTGATTTCATGAAATCTTGGATCATGATGTCCAAGTCTCTCGTAATATATACAATTTATTAAGACAATTCATCCCGCCTCGTTCTTTTGAGTTTCGATTTTTTTTTTCTTCCAAGGAATAGAACTATAAAACGGTAGCATAGCAACAACTATTATTAACGATTATTTTATAATGAAGTTATTTATAATTACAGATTTATATTCTTTTAAAATATTGATAGATAGAAAAACAACTTTATTCTGAAACAAAGTCGCTCTAGAATTATAAACGTGTACAAAAATAAAAGACTACTTTTGGCCTAAAAATTTGAAACAATAAACACAATTTAAAAAACAAACAAAAAAGTAAAGAAAACCTTAAGTGGACAAGCTATTTACAACACTTAAAACTATGATCAAAATATTCAAAACTATATATAATGGTACAGCAGCATAAAGATACACTTTAAGAAATGATGAAAGAGAAAAGAGACAAAATAAAATATATGATTCGAAAAAGATGCCTCATTCCACGAAATAGTTACCATACATTTTAAATATTATAAATTAATACATTTTTATTTCTTCCCAATTATTAATTCTCAAAGGAATACCCAATCCTCTAAATTACAAAAATATTGACTTTTTCGAAACAATGACATTTGAAACCAACTGGCTCATCTCAAACTTCCTAAGATTAACGAATTGTCTTTTTTCTGGCACTTATCAATGAAAAATAGCGAAACCAAAAATTATTATACTTTTTTTTTACTAAGCTCTTTTCCTTTCGATGATTGGAAATGTCCATTTAAAATAAAGAATTTATTTCATAATGATGTAGAGATGTTTGACGGTGATATAATATGAGAAGGAGTTGATCGGGGGGTGCGGTCAAATAAATACTAAATTATAGAAATGGTATTATTTAATTATTATGCCGACGTTTCGACCCACCTTGCCGGTCTTCATCAGGGCTAAAAAAGATACAAAATATAAAAGGTACATGGTAAAAGGTATATCAGAGATATAGTGGGTGACAATGTAGTTAGAATATCAAGTACTATTTAATTAATAATTAATATAAGTATAAATTAATTCTTAAGTAATACTTGATATTCTAACTACATTGTCATCCACTATATCTCTGATATCATCTCATTATTTCTTCATCAGACAACTTTTTCTTATTTAATATCTACTTATTATTCATTTATTTTATTTTCACCATGTACCTTTTATATTTTGTATCTTTTGTTGCCCTGATGAAGACCTGCAAGGTGGGTCGAAACGTCGAAAAATACTAAAATAATTCAATAATACTATTTCTATAATTTAGTATTTATTTGACCGCACCCCCCAATCAACTCCTTCTCAAACAATTCATTTTGTTTCATCTTAAAAAGTAATTTTATTTTTCACTGACATCTACCGGTAGATATTTGATATTCTACCAGGTTTTGCTATCGATCGTTAAGAGTATTTTTCCATACATGTGGATTGTGAAGAAAGAGTAACATATAATACAAAAACGGTTATGAAACATGTCTCGTGTTAGCTGAGATGTCCTTGCTACGTAAAACCGATGCCATGTTGAGCTACCATAAAAAGCAAAGGTAGAGATGATACAGCCAGGCAGGAATTTGATCTATAAGTTCTGCAAAATATATATGTCCCACTTTTACCCTCGCAAGTTTTTTTTATTTTTATATTATTTCATTTAATAATCAATGGAGGAAGCAAATGTAGTATTGTATAGAATTCTTTATATAAATATTATTATTAATTTGTATAATTGAAAATACTCCATACTTGGAAGACAAAGTCTGGCTTGGAATCTCTTGGGCAAATGTAAATATTGTATATGAGTGTGAATGAATTTTCGAAAAATTGTATTTATTTAATTTTTAATATATATTTTTTAAATGTTTGTATTAAATGTTTACCTTAAACAAACTTTTATTATCTACAGATATTGTAACCATTATCGATATAAAAAAACCTGTACCACAACAACCTATTACTTTTTTAATTAAGGGTACCCACTTTATAGAGGCTGGGTGTGCCCCAGGAGTGTCTCCCGATCCCAGTGTCGATCAACGGCTAACCGGATTCGAACCCAATTATCTATATCTATATCTATATCTATATCTATATATATATATATATATATATATATATATATATATATATATAATATATATATATATATATATATATATATATATATATATATCCTTTAAATTGTGATATAATTTTTTCTTTTTTAATTTTACCAGTATACTTCCTTGATTACTATTTATTATTATTTTGTATTCTGTTTGTTCAGTTTTATTTTCTTTGTTTTATTCATTTATTTTTTAATTTGTTCTTAATTAATTTCATTTATTTTATGTATATATGGTATGAGTGGGTACTTTTAGCACTAATGCTTATTGCTCTTGAGTGTGGCAGATTGTGTTAATATTCAATAAATATTATTTTAAAAAATCAAAAAATTCAATACATTATTGGGATTTAGATTGTAAATTTAATGTAAACGTATTATTTTCCTTTTGACAGGGTTATGATAACAAAATGATAATGTTATACTTTTGATAATGATATTGTATAAGTATAATTTTTTTTAGAAATGGAATACAAATATCATGACTAATTTTTTGTTACATATATTATAAAAGCATTTATAACTAATTTGCCTATAGATATAAGTATTTAACTACTATAAATAGATGTATTAAACTAACTCACATTGTATCTCGAATATTGTAAATTAACTCAGAGTTCTTTTGCGAGAAAATTGAAAAAGAATCAAACAATCGAACGATTATTTATCAAAAGAGATATCGATAACTTTTAATCGCCGCTTGATAATCGTTACGCCATGTAAATTTATTCTTATATACTTTTTTTTAGTAATTTTTTATTTCTATTTTTATTTATGAAATTTACAACCGTACATTTAATATACATTCAGCAAATGTGATAACGAGAAACACATGACATGACAAGGCTTTTAGAGAGTCTATCCATTGGTAGCCGCATTTATTTAACCCATTTATTTAAAAAAATGGCCTCGCGCGGGCTCATTACCGCGTATGGGGAGCGTCCCACGGGTGGCGGATGTGGGGATGGTCGGTGGAAATTCCTTGGAAGTTCCTCCCGGCTAAGTCCGATGGACTCGCTGACCAACAATGAGAGGGGCCCTCCAGACTTGCTGGAGGGAGGGGACCTCCAGACTTGCTGGAGGTAGGGACCCACCAGACTTGCTGGAGGGTGTGACGTAGGATTGAACGCCCTACTCACATATCTTTAGTTCACCAAACACCACTAAAGTCATGGATCTCCCTAAGGTAAAACGCTCATTATCCGGAGGTAAACTAGTCCCCCGTTCGGGTCTCCGGGTGGGGACTGCTTTAGGGGATTCATGGTGCAAGTTGAAATATAGGGATTTAAATATTGGTACGTGGAACGTAAGGAGTTTAAACATAGCAGGTGGGCTAAAATCGGTCGCGAATGAGGTAAGTGGGTACAATTTGGATGTCGTGGCTCTGCAAGAGGTTCGCTGGCCAGGGGAGGGCTCGATGAGGGAAGGAAAGTACACTATTTGGTACGGAGGAAGCGGGAATCATTGTTTAGGTACCGGGTTTCTAATTAGGAGTAGATTACTATTCGCTTTGAGGGACGTACAATTCTTTAGTGATAGAATTTCGGTAGCTACTTTTCAGGGACGTTGGTTTAAAATCGCATTAATAAACATACATTGTCCGACCGAAGACAGTGACGATGAAGTCAAAAGTGAATTTTACGATAAACTCGAATGGGTTTATGATAAACTACCGCGAAACTACATGAAAATAATTGTAGGTGATGCGAACGCAAAGGTAGGAAGGGAAGAAGTTTATATTCCGACGATTGGTAAAGAAAGTTTGCACGAATATAGTAATGATAATGGGATCCGTCTGATAAACTTTGCCATCTCGAAAAACCTGATAATTAAAAGTACGACGTTTAAACATAAGGATATTCATAAATATACTTGGACATCACCGGATTCGCAAACACGAAATCAAATCGATCATGTTTTGATACAACACAGCTGGCAAAGCAGTATAATTAATGTACGGTCTTATCGCGGAGCAGAATGTGGGTCGGACCATGAATTAGTGATCGCGAAACTTCGATAAAAACTTAATATAAAAAAGAGAAAAGAAAACCGTTTCGATTTTGAGAATTTTAATTTGGAAAAATTAAAAAATCCATCAATTAGAAACCAATTCGAGCTAGATGTTAAGAATAGGTTTGAAGCTTTAGAGCTTCCTGACGAGGACCACGAGGATATTGACAAGTTATGGATAGAGATCAGGGATAATATTAAAGCGGTCGGTAACTCGTGTCTAGGAAAAAAGGAAAATAAGAATAACAAACCGTGGTTTGATGAAGATTGCTTAACCATGTGTGAAAAAATAAAAGCCGCTAAATTAAAAGCTCTAAATAATCCTAGCGAAGACAATCTGGAATACTTCCGAATCTCAAAGAACGAAACGACAAAATTGCTCAAAAATAAAAAAAGGGAGTATCTTAAAAATAAAATAATTGAAATAGAAACTAATAGAATCGAAAATAACGTAAGAGACATGTACAAAGGTATAAACAGATCACGTAAATATGTAGGGCCCGTAACGTCTGGAATTAGGGATGATAATAACAATATTCTGACCGATCCGGTTGACATATTGAATAAGTTTAAGGACCACTTTGACAATATTTTAAATACGGGAAATTATGATCTGTGTCCTCCTTCTGAGTACCAGAGTGCTGAACCGTTAATAGAAGGACCAAGTAAAGAGGAAGTTGAAGTAGCTATCGGAAAATTAAAATCATATAAAGCAGCGGGAATCGATAATATTCCTACTGAACTAATTAAGGCATGCGGGGAAGCTGGAGTTTCTAAAATACATCGGTTGGTTAAAAAGATCTGGGTGAACGAGAAATTACCTGAAGAATGGAAAGAATCTATTCTTATTCCGATTCACAAAAAGGGTCCGAGGACGGATTGTAATAACTATCGAGGAATTTCACTCCTTCCGGTATGTTATAAAATATTCACTTTAATCTTAACCAGTCGAATCACGGAATACGCCGAGGAAATTATCGGAGACTACCAATGCGGATTTAGACGGAATCGTTCGACTATTGATCAAATATTTTCTTTACGGCAAATATTAGAGAAAAAATTGGAGTATAAAGGTATTGTTCACCAGCTGTATATAGATTTTAAAAAGGCTTACGATTCTATTGACCGCCAGAAACTGTATAATATTCTAATCGAGCAGGGCATTCCTAAAAAACTAGTAAATCCAGTCAGGATGTGCTTGACGGAGACACTCAATATAGTTAGAATCGGTAATAATTTGTCCGAAAAATTTGAGGTTCGTTCGGGCTTAAAACAGGGGGATTCTCTTTCGCCTGTCCTGTTCAATTTGGCATTAGAACATGCCATTAGGGAGGTAATGCGAACCGAGAAAGGGTTGGATCTGGGCGGGACAACATCCGTGCTGGGCTATGCTGATGATCTGGTACTGTTAAGCGAAGACGTTGAAACTATAAAACTAAATACGACAACGTTAATGAAAGCCGGTAAAGAACTAGGACTCGAAATAAACGTGGATAAAACAAAATATATGGTTAGCTGCAAAAATGGCGATACTACTGGTGATATCGATATAGATGGTAATATGTTTGAACAGGTAGATAAATTTAGGTATCTAGGTTCTACGATAACTAGAAAAAACGAAATTGAAGAAGAGATTAAGGTTAGACTGAAGGCGGGAAATGCTTGTTATTTTTCTGTGACAAAACTACTTAGTTCGCGCCTCTTGTCCCGAAACTTAAAAATTAGAATCTATAAAACAATTATCTTGCCTACAGTTCTTTATGGATGCGAAACTTGGCCGCTTACATTAAGGGATGAGCAGCGTCTTAAGGTTTTTGAAAATAAAGTATTGCGTAGAATATTCGGACCGAAGAAGGATGAGTTAACCGGAGAGTTCAGACGGTTACACAACGCCGAATTGCGTGAGCTGTATCCGGGTAATATAATTGAGGTAATTTCATCGCGGCGAATCAAATGGGCTTGTAAAGTTGTTGGGCTTAGTAACGAGAGAATTCCTAAAAGGTTAATATTTGCTATGCCGAATGGTAAGCGTCCGAGGGGTAGACCGAAGCGAAGGTGGGAAGATTGCATTAAAGCCGATCTGAAGGGACTGGGTTTGGACGGCGAACGGTGGAGGGAGGTGTGTAACAAGCGATTGGTGGTGTCGGCATCGAACCTTCGGGTTCGCTAAGCCTTATTATTATTATTATTATTTAAAAAAATGGTGATATAATTGATTCAACAGTGAACAATAATAAATAACTAGTTGGTATAAATATGATGTTAAGAAAGATAATAGGGCCATTATTAAAGACCATCCTGGGGTTTTGAAAATACAAAACAAATATAGCGGGTAGAGAGAATGTATTTTTCGATTAAAGCACCAGATTTCATAACCAATAAAAACTGTATAGAATAATTTCATTCTTTGTATCCTGTCTGTCTAAATCAAATCATAAATTGATATTTCTCGACATAGTCAAACCTACGGCGAATGCCATCACTCTTCTCGAGCCATCAACCTCTTTACATTCAGCAGAAGACTGAATAAGAGAAAAATCGCCTATTAGGAGGAGCTATGGCCGGCGATAGGAAATCTAATTGTAGGCCACCTCGGAGGAGAAGAGGGCAAATTGTAGCAGTACCGGGAAGAGGAACCTACTTGACATTCAGGGGCCTTCGTCTTATCTCTCCGACCGCTCCTCCAATATCTTCCACCCTCGAGTTTGAAAAATGGTTCCTTCTTCGGAGATAGCGGGGTCTTCTCGGAGGTCTTTCTTATCTGTCTGTACCTGCGAGGGTAGATTTATTGCCGGCTGATCCTACCCGTCTTCGCGAAGTCGGCCCCCGGAGGATTAGGAAAGTCAAGATTGGAAGTGTACATGAGTGTTGGGAAGATTTGTTATTTTTAAGTTAACGACGAGAGAAAGAAATTGAGATCGTAACCACAAACTCGGACCTCATTAACACCTGAGGTAAGTAGTGGCTACTCGTGCGGAACACCCGGAAGTACTAACGATCACATCACAAACAACGCTCGTAACTGTTTCTACATTTTTTTCTTTAAAAAAAAAGACTGTTTACACTTATACGTGTAGCTGTAATTGGTTTGGAAAGCAGCTAAAATAGTATACTTCTAATCATACATAAGGTAAGTATAATATCAACGCTACGATATAATAAAAATACTCTTCACGTAATCATTTTGATGAAATAACAGAAACAAAATATATAGGTGCAGTAGTATCCTTACATGGCAACAAAAATATTTTCTACCTGTAATTATTATTTCGTTTATAATAATTTTATCGATTTTATTTTAAATATTAACTGCCTATATCCTCTTTTCTCAGTCAATAATTGGAATTAAGAAAAAGAGCATCCAAAAATTATATTTGGAAGATTAAAATAACTTTGATGGCTGAGAGTGAGGCACATGTTGAAATAATATTCCAGCTGCGTACATCGTAATCGTAGCCTTTATAGTTCTATTTAAGATTTGACAACATACAGCTGGATCCCGACATTAAACCGGCCACACCCAGTGTTTTTAAAACTCACAATGATATTATTAGAAATTCACATAGAAAAGAAATTATAAATAACCTTTAATTGAAGAAAAAATACAAATTAACAATTATAAGCTAACAGAAATTGTGATGAATACATAAAACTATAATAATAATAACAATAACAATTATCCAATCATAAAAAGTATTAAAATTACACCTAAAAATATAAATCAATAAGTGTTTACAATTAAATAAATGTGTTGAAATATATTGGGTTATTCGAAAAAAAATGCAAAATTTTGAGTTTTCATTAAAATACCGTTCTATATAACAAACTTTTACGTTCAGTAGATTATTCATTTGTATGAATGTCAACATCTATTAATCCCCTTCCAACGATAATGTTTGTTTACCTCTGTAGCATTTCGCTTGTCAGAAATAATTCATTCTTTACTAAGATGTCAAGGCGTGATTTTCAAATAATTTTGTTTTACGAGTTTAAACTCGGCTGGAATAATGCCCTGACGGTCAGAAACATCAATCAAGTCTGGGACGAAGGCAGTATAAATAAGTGTACTGTTCAACGGTGGTTCAGGGAGGGAGACTTCAGCCTTGAAGACAAACAAAGTCGTGGAAGGACTTCCTCTCTTGATGACGATGTTCTGCGGGCTTTGGTGGAAGAAAACCCCATACCAACTGTTCGAGAACTTGCAGAGAAACTTAATCTTAGCAAATCGACCATCGATGACCACCTCAAGGCGATTGGAAAGGTAAAAAAGCTTGAAAGTTGGATTCCAGACACATAAAATGACTGCCAAAAAAAAAAAACAGCATTATGAACTTTGTACTACACTTCTTTGCCGAAACAAGAACAACCCTTTTATGTTCAGAATTGTTACTTGTGATGGGAAATGGATACTTTACGATAACAGCAAACGTTCTGAATAGTGGCTCGACAAAGGATAACCAACGGAGCATTTTCCAAAGCCCCCAACTTATCAAAAAAAGGTGATGGTTACTGTTTGGTGGGCTTCATTTGGTTTGATACATTACAGCTTCTTAAATCCTAGAGTAAGCATCAATGCCTAATCGTAATGTAACCAAATTAACGCAATGCATCAGAAATTGGCAGTAATGAATCTATCTTTGGTCAAGCGGAAGGGCCCGTTTTGTTCCATGATAACGTCCAGCCACATGTCTCACGTGTGACGTCACAAAAAACTGTTGAAGCTTCGATATGAAACTCTGCCACATCTCCCCTACTCTCCATACCTCTCGCCTACGGGTTATCATTTTTTTAGACACCTGGACTGTATTTTTTATTGTATTAGAAAAAAATGTATTTTTGGAGTTTCTCAATTCTAAAGATGAGATATTCTATTCGGAGAGAATGGAAAAGTTGCCAACACGTTGACAGAAATGTATTGATAGTAGTGGATTGTCTTGATTAAATAAAACAATTGCAAATCTATCTTATTTTAAACCAAAATTCTACATTATTGTCCGGACAAAGCAATTGAAAAAGTATTTTAAAGGAAATATATACATATATGTATATATATACATATATGTATATATATACATATACGTATATATATATATATATATATATATATATATAATATATATATATATATATATATATATATATATATATATATACATATATATTGTTCTCCTTTGTCGAGCCACTATCCAGAACGTCTGCTGTTATCGTAAAGTATCCATTTCCCATCACAAGCAACAATTCTGGACATAAAAGGGTTGTTCTTGTTTCGGCAAAGAAGTGTAGTACAAAGTTCATAACTCTGTTTTTTTTTGGCAGTCGTTTAATGTGTCTGGAATCCAACTTTCAAGCTTTTTTACCTTTCCAATCGGCTTGAGGTGGTCATCGATGGTCGATTTGCTAAGATTAAGTTTCCTTGCAAGTTCTCGAACAGTTGGTATGGGGTTTTCTTCCACCAAAGCTCGCAGAACATCGTCATCAAGAGAGGAAGTCATTCCACAACTTTGTTTGTCTTCAAGGCTGAAGTCTCCCTCCCTGAACCACCGTTGAACAGTGCACTTATTTATACTGCCCTCGTCCCAGACTTGATTGATGTTTCTGACCGTCAGGCATTATTCCAGCCAAGTTTAAACTCGTGAAACAAAATTATTTGAAAATCACGCCTTGACATCTTCGTAAAGAATGAATTATTTCTAACCAGCGAAATGCTACAGAGGTAAATAAACATTATCGTTGGAAGGGATTAATAGAATTAATAGATGTTGACATTCATACAAATGAATAATCCACTAAAGGAAATATATACATATACATTATATATATATATATATATATATATATATATATATATATATATATATATATATATATATTTGAGTAATTTAATACAGTCAGCGCAATTCACCTAGATGATACTTATGAAAAACAAATTCACAATAAAAAAAAGAAGTATTCTAATGAAAGTAGAAATCGTAGATATTAGTAACGAATTATGTAATAGTAAATTTATACTTTAGAAAATAAATGATATACTTAGCCTTTTCCAGTAAAATTATAATTCCACAATTTCTAAAGAAAATATATATAACAAATATAGAGAGACACAAACGATAAGTGACAAAGAGAAGAGCGCACCACACAAACCCGACATTGCTAATTCCGCGCTATATGGACAGGGAGGGGGATAGAGGCTGTGATTATGGAGCGGGCACAGACGGACTGATTGCATTATGTCCGCACGGCGGCCCACGGGCACATAGCGCCGTATTGACCACTATCCACTCCTATTAATATTATCTCTGCGGCGCAGCCCCAGGCTTGGAGCAGCTGTCCTCTCAGTTGTCAACGCTCGCCAAGGCTTTGCTATCAGCTCTGCTAACTGTCGATTATCGCTCGATCGAGTATAGCAGGAAGAGGAGGCATTTTACGAATGAGGGAAAAGGATCAATGAAATCCTATCCTCTAGAACATGTGGCTATAGTAGCAAAACATTATTGTTGGGTAACAGTGCGTTTAGGAAATCTACTGTGAGGATTGGGGAAGTTTCTAAACTCAGCGCTAATTCCATCGATGGATTTCATAAATCAATTTAATCCACGAGCGGTGGGCAGTAAATTTAATTAAAATATATATCAAAGAAAAAAATGAATATACTTAATTCCATCCATGTTTTCCATGAATGAGTTTAAGAACGGTTTGATAGATTTATGATGTCATCTATAAGCTCAGCGTTGAGTTTATGAATTATACTCTTTGCATAAGATGGGCAAGACGCATGGATCCTACTAATATGAAAACAGTTGGAGATGCGGTTGGAGGAAGATATATATTGTAGAAACGTTTAAATTTTTCTCGAATTTGATTAACTTTGTATGTTTTACTTTATGAACATTGCAACCTGCTCAAAAAAGATCTTATTCAACATCAATCGAAGAAATTTAAACCATCATTATCAAATATTTCTGTAATGATTGAAAAAATGCAGTTTAGTTAACGATGAAAGATTTAAGAAAAAGTCATTAGTTCGTTTCACCTACTGAAATATTAATAAGTATCCTAGTACCAAACAATAGGTCTTTAACTAATTCATACTCTACCTTATCAAACCATAATTTTCTATACTATATGATGAGCCATGGAAAAGATATTGCGTTGTCTCAAACATGAAAACTGATTTGTTTATTTACTTACAATTTAAAGTGCCATGTAAAACATCCTAGTTTAGAGACACCGTGTTCATGTTCCATTACGATATACATAATAAATAAATCTATTAAGATAATGCTAGTTCAGAAACTGGAATAAATTCTTCTTATTTTCAGGTTTTAAGACCTAACATCGCCAGGTTTTAAGTCCTGAAGGCATCGCGAAGTTCTTGATGAATATAACTTCTGAAAGTTTTCTAGGATATTTTCAGTAGATAGATTCACTGTTGCAGCACAACCATGAGTCACTTAAGTGTATCTTTTCCTGAGTCGATATTTGTTCCTGGCTGATCCCAATAATAACTGATTGTTAGTAACACACCATAAAATCCGAAGTTTTACTTCCACATTTTTTTTCTGGACACCTAATTTCATAATGTACACCTTTTCGGACTCTGTAAGTCCTTTGTCATTTTTATCTTTTAATACGAAACATAAATTCAACTGTAACAAACATCAAAGGTATTTTGGCCAAATTTGAAGGGTAGTTCAGATAAAGATTAAAGGTTACTTTTGAAGATTGTTATGTATTTGGGAAAAAAAAAAAATCAAATTTGATTATTACCACGTATGCCGATGATACATGTGTCCTATCAGTTAATAACGACCCAACAATTGCATCCCAAACCCTTCAGTCACACATCACAAACCTTGAAGAATGGTGTCAAAACTGGAGAATAAAAATAAATTCCAATAAATCCCATGAAATCACCTTTACCCTTCGTCGTAAACCTATGTCCTCTTGTCCTACAGTATCCTTTAATAATACCCCACTTATCCCTGCTGAACAAAGTCGATACCTTGGACTCCACTTAGACAAACGTCTAACTTGGAATCCTCATATCAGACTGAAACGACAAGAAACAGCTCGACGTTTCCGACTACTCCAGCACCTACTAGACAAACGCTCTAACCTCCCAGTCAATTACAAAAGACTCATATACATGACTACAATAAGACCTATTTGGACTTACGGAGTTGAGCTCTGGGGCTCCACTAACCCATCGAATTCCTCTCGTATCCAGTCCTTACAATCCAAAATCCTTCGTAAAATCCTCACTGCTCCTTACTTTGTCACAAACAAACTCATCCATAACGACCTTAATATTCCTTATGTTTCTGACCTGGCCGAATCCAGATACCCATCCTTCCATAACAAACTTTAGAACCATCCAAACCCTCTCGTTTCTAACCTTGCTTCCTCTTCGATCCCTGACAACCCTCAGAGGCGTCTGAGAAGAAGATGGCCTCGAGATCTCCTTTTGTAAATACATTTTTAGAGTGCTACCAATGGGTAGTTTCTAAACAAGTGATTTCATGCTATTTTATTCCTTTGTTCACATTCACTGAATGTATTTTTACTTGTAATACAGTTGTAAATATCATCAATAAAAAAAAAAATTGATTATAATAAAAGCATTCTTTGTTCGAACCTTTTCAAAGCGGACATTTTAATATCATAATTCTAAGCTAATCATTTGATAATTGAAAACTAATAATAAACGTTTTTATGAGTTTTATCCTACACATACATTATATTTATTAACTAGTTTTAAAGTTATGAAGAATACAATTGCAGTGCTTCAAAACGAATCACCTGAATTTTTTTTCCCCAATGAAAGGTAGTATCCTATATTTTTTCATTGGGCATAGTTTTTCATTACATTTTCGTAGCACATGTATATTAAAAGTTATTTTGAGATTGATAAAAAGTCATAATTATTTTTTTAAATATTTCTATCAGACAAGTATGGACAAGGTATTAGTTAAAATTTATATAAAAATTAATTACAGGTTTAATCCCAGGATCACCACACTTCGTCAAAAACTGAAACAAAGTATAGATGTATAGAAGTTAAATCAGCTTTGAAAACATCCATTATAACTTTTTCTTTCTATTCGTATTAGCTTTTCTGCACAATATATTTTAGCATAACATGAGAAACATTTTAATAATACAAAGTAATTTATACAAATCTCTAAAATAAATATAAATTTTAATCTGCTGTTTATGGCTCAGTAATAATTAAATAAGCTTTTGGCCATTTGTTTGATAAACGTCATTAATGCCTGATAAATTATCTAAGCAATATAAAAGCAGTTAGATATAATTATTATTTAGCTAACGGTTTTAAAACAGCAATAGCTTTCAAAGTAATCATTGGATCAAATATTTGCTCACATATCGGTCAAAATCAGTGAAACATCTCCAATGATTGATACCTGGAGGATTCGACACGACTTACGGCTTCCCCGCTCAGACGTCATGAAGTTTTGGGAGCAATCAAAAAACTTTTTCAATTACTGTTAGACGAGGAAGCTCCAGAGCTGATCGGGCTTGTACGTGATCTTTTTGGGGGACGATCGCGAGTTCTGATTTCTTGATATTTTCTTGCAGAGCCAACATAACACTTGACTTGTCTTGTCAGTCCGATACGCTGTCATAAGTTTCATTTTTAACAGTCCTTCAGTTATTAAAATACAATAACTATTGATGTAAGGTATGAGAGTAAAATCAACCAAGACTGGCATACAAAAATTATTTATGCAGAATAATCTAAAGGATTAACCAAAGGCTTTGAAGATAAAATCAAGAGAACGTGTAGTATTTCATAATTTCATTCAATATTAGATTATTTATGATCTAAACTTTCTTATATTTAGAATAGAATAGAAAATAATTTTATTCTGGGAAGAAGTTCCTTCAGAATAACAAAAAAGTACAGAAATTAAAATTTTACATCTGGCCAGATAAAAACAAACATAAAAAGTAATGATAAAGATAAATCAGTAAAAAAACAAAAAAAACTATTAGTTATACATAATATATACAAACTAAAATAAAATAATCTATATACAAAACTCTCGAAACCATACTAAGATACTTAAAACTATGTAAAATGGTAAAATATAAATAAACCCTTTTAGAAAAAATACAAAAAAAAAAATAAATGTAAATTCTTCTTAACAGTAAAATCTGTTTTTCTGTTGAAAAAAAATATAAAATAAAAAAAATAAAAAATATGTAATTTTACATAAAAGGTTAGCTGGTATCTGACTGTTTTTGGAATTGGAATAGGAGGGTTTTGAATGTAGACGTTTGCCCGGTAATACATGAGATTACGAGATCAAAATTGTAACGAGTTCGCGTCCTAGTGCCAGCGGAGTCTTTTTAATCCCCGCCCTCACTCCCTGGCTCCGGAAAACCCCGTATAGCCTTAAAGACGAGGAAGGGGAGATCACAAAAAAAGGTCAGGCATGGGGGATTCTACAGTACCTCTTTTAATTACTTAAGTTTTTGAGGAAGGATATCTCTTTTAGTTTCCTCATATTCAGCGGTATGTCAGCTGTAGCCATATCTCTTATTAATTTGTTTTTATTTCCGTTTAATTTTGTATAATATTGTTGGTAAAGGGTCGTTAAATGTTGGTCAATTCTTGAAAAGTTGAGGTCAATATGTCCAGTTTTGTAAGTCACGTAGCAAGGTACTTTTGTTATGAGTCGCAATAATTTCTAATGGAAGGTTTGAAGTTTTTTAGCTTATACCAAGATGCTAGAAAATTCTCACGAACTTATTATTTAAATTACGAGATTACCCCCATACCAGACTGAAACGACTAGAAACCGCCCGACGTTTTCGACTACTGTAGCACTTACAAGACAAACGATCTAAGCTTTCAATCAATTATAAACGACTCATATATATGGCAATAATAAGACCTATTTGGACTTACGGAATTGAGCTTTGGGGCTCCACTAAACCATCTAATTCCTCTCGTATCCAATCCTTACAATCCAAAATCCTTCGTAAAATCCTCAACGCTCCTTACTTTGTTCCCGAATGTTCCATATGTTTCCGATTTGGCCCAATCCAGATACCTGTCCTTCCTTAACAAACTGCAGAACCATCGAATCCTCTCGTTTCAAACCTTGCTTCCTCCTCGATCCCTGATAACCCTCCGAGGCTTCTGAAAAGAAGATGGCCTCGAGATCTTCTAATATAGAACTTTAATTTGAGTTCTACCAATGGGTAGTTTCTCTTCATGTTGTACATGTCATGTATCAATTTCACATTTACTCATTGTATTTTTTATGTAATACAGTTGTAAATTCCATTAAAATAATAATAAAAAATTTTTTACGAGATTGGTTCAAACTAAAGACAATTCGACTTAATCATGACAAAACCAAACATCTAACATTTTATCTTCGGAAATACACCTACCCGCATATTTATATTGACAGCAATCAAATTCCTCAAACTGACACGCTACTTTGCCTTGGACTCACAGAAGAACGACATGGGGCCGCTCGCAAAAATGAAACGCAAGACACTTAACGAACAACACAAACTACTTTTTCCTATTTTTCTAAATCTTCGAAATTGAAGCAGACATATACATACTTACTGAAACTTATATGGACATACTCCTCTCAGATATGCGGTATCGCTAAAAAAAGCCTTAGTAGCTTAATATCAGTGCTGGTGGACGGTGCTAAGGTTGTCGGTGTGTCTCTGTCCTGAGGTATCGAGGTTCTGTTTTAAAACTTTGGAGATGATCCCATTGTTAACTTATAAAAAGAAAAAACCGGGATCGAAACGTCGAATAAACACAGAAGCAATGAACATTTAGTAGTTTATTGAATAATTAATAAGTGACCTTATTTCCAATTAAATAATTATGTATATATATACACAGACAGCATACACACAGAGTGTCTGAATCGGTATAGGGTTTGTAATTAGCCAGCCCCCAGGCCAGCAACAAACCCCAAACGAGTACAGACCGGGTGTCTGAATCCGTTTGGGGTTTGTAAATACGCCTCCCGGTGAGAGCCAGGAAGGCCCCAGAGCTATGCGGGCGGGCGTGCCGTGGAGTCGTGCCCAGGCTCTGGGTCAACAAGGGCCCCGCAATCCCCTCTAATTATTAATTGCGGAACAATTCAATGTTCCTTTTCTAAACGTGATTTCTTTACTAAACACCTTTATAAATTGTAATTGCAAAAGTTCCTTTATACGGGACTGTCCTTCGTTAATTCAGGATACGAACGTGAGGCTAATTCCGAGAGCTACCAGAGCCTTTGCAGTATTTCATTGAATTATTAGCCTCTGTAATTACACTATTTGAAGTATCTCCAAAGGTCGGCATACTGCCATGTTCTACACGCTCTGCGGGTTAAATTATCGTTTTATATACAAAGGAATGCCTGACACTTATATAAGTCTCTCCTTAGAAACAACGGGAATTCATTAAACAGCTATCCTATAAATTTAACTGATACATTAGAGCTCATTGAAACATAACAGACGGTATTACATATTTAACAAAGAATAATTACGATTCATGCATTGTCTACAATTTGATATACGAAAACATTATCCTCGTCTCTCTAAGCAAATGGGTAGTGTAGTGTGCATATTATTATATGCACTGTAAAGTATCTTAAGCTATATTCAGTCAACATTTATTTGCAGAAGATAGAGAAGTTATTTCAACACTCAATTTGTATGGTTTTGATTTTCAATCAGGTTTTAAAGAACGGTGATATAAACATCTCGAATTGATGACTTCATCATCTAGATTGATCACTTTGATTGTACATGACCCCATGAATCTTGTTTTGATAAGCGTTGAGCAGATATCAGTTTATTTAATTATATAGCTATGAGTAGATAATGGTTTTATAAATAACTGCTTGAATAGATTGCTCAATAACTGCAACAAAACGTTAATATGATTCCCAACAATCTAAGGTATGGCGAAAATATCTGTGCTCACACAAATAATAAAAACCTTCCATAATGACTTTCATATCCCATTTGTTATTGACCTAATCCCAGAAAATTTTTCCAAATTTCACCAGAAACTCTCTCATCATACAAATCCTGTAGCACAATCCCTATCTAGCTCCCTGCCTAGATTGTACATAGGTGTGAATGTGATTTATTTACTTTACTTTAATCTAGCTTGTATCTATTATTTCATTATTTTTTTTGTACACAGGCATACCAATTTACTTATTTTATTTTTTTTTATATTTCTTTTTCTTTATTATTGATATTAATTGTATGTACATATTGTGTGAATGAATCATGTAGCCTTAATGTTAATGCCCTTCAATGTGGCAGAATGTATTAATACTCAATAAAGAAAGTTAAAAAATTCAGAGTCACAAATAATAAATGTTTTAAAATCTATTACTTATGCATTCCAAATATCATCAGTCGTATTAGTCCAAGAGCCCGTTGAAAGAATGGGTATTATTCGAACAAAATTTTGAAAGATTTTTTTTTAATATTCATAACATTTTATTTAAAAAATGAGAGTCTACAATCGGATCATGCTACCAGAAAAAAATATTGCGCCTGATTTAAAGAATGTTAAGCTAGTAACTTGAGGATTGAAACGGAACATTTATAGCGAAAAATGTAGACATATTTTAAACATTTTTTTAACTTCTATATATGGGGTTAAACATGTATAAAACAAAATTGCTGAGGCAAGTTACCAAGGGAAATCTTTTAACAGCCAAAAAAGCCTAATATTTTTGATACATTTTTTTTTTGTTGATTCTCTTATAACTCCTAAACAGTGAATCGAAACGAAAAGGTTACTCTCTCTATGAGAAATTAAAGAACGTTTAATTGTTCTTTGAGCGAATACGTAAACGTAATCAATTGGTTAATATATATTGTTGATAACAACGGTCAACGAACGCTATTTTACTATATCTGTCAAAATTTCGACAGATTATTTTAAATGGCTCTGCTCTTTGTAAATGATTTTCCTAAGAGAAAAACTGTAGAATAAAAGTTGTAGGGGATGAAATCCTGAATCCATTGAGCATCAACAGAACCTATGGGATAGCAGTGCTCCAAGCAAACTGAAACTTATAAAGAAAGATGTTAAATCTTGGAGTTCTTCTAGTCCCAGCATTTGCAGAGAAGAAGTGGTCCTTACACGGCTTAGGGTCGGACACTCGAACGAATTGACCCAAATTCACCTCATCACTAAAGCTGTACCACCTAGATGCCAGTATTGCAATAGTGTCCTGCCCGTAACCCAGATCACTAATATTAAACAATAACCAATAAAACATTAAAACAGTTATAAATTTTCTTAAAATCCATAGACTATTAAAAGCAATATAGACATAAATATAATTTTTATTTTTATGATTGTTTATTCATTTTTTATCTCTTCTAAGAAGTTTCTGAATTCAACAAAAAACAAAAATAACTGACTCTCAGGCGTTAGTGACCCTAGAGTTTTACGCCTTAAAGTCCAAACAAATCGAATTTACCACTTATTCAGTCGAATAGTTGAGGCCCCCTCTATGTTTCTGATCTTACCTTACACACTGATCAGACATTCCTCAACTGCCACAGAACTTTTTAATAATTTTCATGACAGGCTGACTGTAAATTTAAATCTACTTACTTAAGCTCTATCTACTGCCACAAATCCATATGATTCGCCTATCTCAGGATACTGTTGAGGCGCTGGTTGGGAGACATTGCGTTGTGCTATTTTCTCTATTATCTTATAAGTTTGCGTTTTTATATTATTTTTAGTTAAGTTGTAATTTACTTTTATTTCATTTGTATATTCTTTTTTAATTAGTTTTGAAATATATATTCTTTGAGGTTTTTTTTGGGGGGGAGGGAGAAGGGGTTCTCACCTCCTTGATATCATATATATTTCTTGCTAACATATTTGCTTAATACACTAGTAGATAGCAAATGTATCCTGTCATAATGTTCCAGATAGGAATCAGCGTTAGTGCATTGCCACCCTAATGAGTCACTAATGTTATTCGTACAAGCCCTTCAGCATAAAATTATTTAGTCATCGGAATTGTACCAAAATACATTCAGTGATGTAGTGACTTTGTTCTTTGCTGAATGTGGATAGAGACGAACATGAATTATGGAATACAATTTAGTTTGCACTATCGATTCAGCAAGCGATGCCGGCGATGTGACAAATAGAGGATATGACTCGACGAACTAATAAGGACAAATAATGACTAGGCTCAGGTGACGGGAGAGATGATAAAGACCCGACATCATTCAGGCTTTGCTTTTTCCCCCAGAGCGGGGAGGAGAGGAACAAATTGGTCGAGGAGGATGATGTACGGCTGATCCCAAGAAGTCAGTGTCACATGTCATCCATAACTCCTGTAGGAGCCTCCTTCATTAGAAACAGGGAACATACCTATTGAAAGTGAGCGGATCCATAAATGTCTATTGTTTGTCTGCTTAGTGTCTATTGGGTCTGGAGGGTGTTTAGCCAATAGAAGGAGCTTATCTGCCAAGAGATGATCCCCCTCGACATATTGCGAATGGCTAAAAAAGTTTTATTTCGCATTATTCAGAATTTTCCATCCACGAGGCAAACAGAACCTAGAGTCTTCAAGAAAGTTATTTCACGTGAATTTAAAGCGGCTAACTTTAAAGAAACTAGTTATTTCTTTTACCTTGAAAGGCCATACCACACTTTTTTCAAAATTGAATTGTTGGCGGATGATAGAAAATACTACAATGTTATCAGAACGAACTCGTAAAAGAAACTTTATGATCCTATTGCCCTTGTTTTGAAAAATAACTACTAGTGGAAATATAAAATTCAGGGTTTTTAAAATGCTTGTTTTTGTGTCTTTTTTATTATTCAAAATGCTTTTCTAGCATTTTCGTAAAAATATATTACTAAATAATCGGTCAATGTTACCCTAAATAATGCATCGTGGCCCTTCATATTTATGAAATACGAAAATATTTAATTTAAACGTTAGCCTTTAATTTAAATAATTAAAGTCTCTAATATAGAATACAAATTTTAATAGAAGCTTTGATTCAGTTAGAAATAACATCAGATACAGAGTGAGTTGTCAACATAGAAGCGCTATGGAGGTTTCGTTATACCTCAACAGGTAGCTTGCAGATCACCAAAGGTGTACACTGTTTGACCGCAATGTTTGAAGTTTGCTCGCTTGGAGAACGTTGGTGGCTCTAAAAAAAACTCCTTTTTTTTTTTTTTTTTTTTTTTGCTATTATGTTAATCACTTATCAGAGATAAAAGAGTTGTTTCTCGTTTTAGATAAAAGTTGATATCCAACTTATCTCACTATCAACAATTGCCTAGTTCTTTGCGGCGATATTCATTAAAATTCAGTTCGGGGTCTAGACGGATAAAATAGATTAATAACATATTAATGTCTCCTCTCTCTCCTCCACATTCCACGATTCCAGATATGAGCAAATAGAGGGGAAAGAAAAATCATGAAAATTTACTTCTAAAGAAGAATTTGCCCTTTAATAATTAATACTAATAGTCCGAGAGGCCGTACGAAAAAATTGACATTATATTTAATATGCATTGACATTAGATTACAACATTTATATTTAAAAAATGAAATTCTGCCAGTCGGACCATGTTATCTGTAAAAAATGGCTTGAGGGTAGGAATGACTTTAGAATCGAAATGTTAAATTTATTATAAAAATGTGGGAAAAGTTATTAATTTTTTTAACTTCTATATATGGGTTTAAACATTTAAAACATAGAATTGCTAACGCAGGCCACCAACGAAAAACTATTTACAGCCATATGATTTCGATCTTTTTTTGGCTATTTATTGAGATGTGGAGCATGTGGAGCATCTATATATTGAACAATAATACAATCAGCCACTGCTCGAGGGCTATAAGTATTAGGGCTAAAAGTTCTCATTCATACAATATATACAAATAATAGAGAAATAAATATAAATATAAAAAGTAAATAAATAATACTGATGAAAGTAAATAAAAAAAATAAACAAATAAAATAAAATAAAACTTCTAAACACAATCATACCTATATACAATATATACATTCGCCCAGTAATCTCCGAGCCAGACTTTTTCCTTCACATGTGGAAGGCAAAGCAAGACTATACTGTATGTAGCGCACTATAAACATGAAGAACTCAGTAGAATCGAAACCCATTGAAATATTTAAAATCACAGATACATTCATTACCAATTTCCAGCTATCGGGAGATTAACCATTTCAAACGTAGTAAGTGACCTACATTAAAACTGTTGGTTGGTTGGTTGTTTTGATGTTACAGGCCCAAACATCTAGGTAATCAGCGGCTTATTCCTAAAATATTTAGCTGGTAGGTTTACTGGAAAAAAAATTATATATCATAATTTAAAAAAAAATAAATAAAAGAGTAATAATAATAAAAATAAATAAAATAGGGAAAATAAGTAATATGCATATATATTATATATGTATGTATATTACTTATTTTCCCTATTTTATTTATTTTTATTATTATTACTCTTTTATTTGTTTTTATTATTATTTTTTATTTATTTACTTTTATTATTTTGTTTCTATTTTTTTTAAATCATTAAATATATATATATATATATATATATATATATATATATATTCCATTAAAAGCTACCAGCTAAATATTTTAGGGATAATGCACTGATTACCTATCGTGAACAATTTCGAATCCGATTTTTTATTAGGAATAGTGTGTGTGGTATGTTTGTGGGTGTTTTGTGTGAACTTGAAAAATAAAATACGGACGACTCAGGCATTGAGCGTACTTTACATCTTCGATACAATACATACATTTCTCAAAGTCTGTTATAACCATTCTGAATAAACTCGTTGTATCGGTGTAAAGTTAAAGTGTAATTGTTCACGGTCGCAATATTTCTTCTAATTATATATTTCATACACAAGTGAGTGAAACTGTAAACTAATCAATTATATTTTTCTTGGTACTAGTACCGACCCCCTTCCCATCCCTAGAATAATAGGATTTCAGGGCGTCCATTAATAGTGCAAAAAGTGATAATTTTAACCTGGAGATTACACTTGCAAATTTGAATAATTTTTTCAATTTTAAGGTAAACGATATGATAAGAAGATAACAAAGTTTTTAAATATCCAACGAAGAAATTCACAACTAAAATAAAGAAAACTGGAGAAGGTAAAAACTAGAAAAAAATCCTTAGCTATGTCCATCACTGATGAGTTAACTCTATAAACATATATTTTATGAAATGAGGATAAAGCTGGAAAAGAGGCATAAGGTAAATATGTTAGTAAGGGTGAAATCCAAACTACCAAGCCACGAGTCTCCAAACATTCAGATGAACTTGCTAACGTTTCACTAATTCAGGCATTATCAGGAAAGAAAAACCAAGATCTGTAGAAAGAATATGTAGATATCTGTACAAGATATATAAACAGAAAAAAGAATAAGATATTTTACAGTTTTCTCATGATTGTCCCCACTTTTCGACAAGCATATTTAAAGATGTTGAAACTGATCTCGACTTCATTAACCCCTTCATCACCCCTTTCCAACAATGTTTTAATGAAATGGTATCTCGCATTAGAATAAAGTTTCCTTCTCACTTGTTTTTAGCCTAATGGTGTTTACTTTATAAGTGTTGTAGCAAGGAGTTCTTCATCCAATTTCGGAGAGTATAATTATCAGAAGTTGGCCCGGAAACTCTGGAGCAACATAGCTTATTCATAGGGGATCGGGGAAGACATAGCCACCCCCAAGGGCGAACCCCTATTACCGTCAATTAGTAATTAACAAGGGCGGATGTCTAGACGGGATCCTCCGCCCGTTTGTGCGGCTACATTAATAATGCCCAATCTTTCGCTTTTAGGTTTTACCTGTATCTTGCGATGGCTTAACTGTAAACACCTGATTTTCACCTGGAATCTGAAGGATCGAAACTCATTATATTCTTAGATTATAATGTTGTTGAGTGCGCATAAAAAGAAACTATGAAAAACCGGAAGTTAACTACAGCAAATACCGAAGGTATTGTTACAAGTTAGTGCCACCTTCTAATAATATGCTTTTTATACATAACCCTATACAATTTTGCATAACGTTTCTTTAAAAATTGACATTTATAATGTTTCAGGAAATTTAGTTCTCCAATGGAAAGAACGACAGTCTAAATTCGAAATTAGTTTGATGATATTAAAGCAAAGTGCTCCTTTATTTAGAAAGAAAATTTTTAAAAACATTTAGAAAAATGGTAGCTTAAGTAAATAGAATTAATAAATTATATGTAACACTGATAATGCTAAACAATATAATAGGGTTGTTTGTGCCAATCAAGATGTAATCAAATAAAATTATATCTCTGATTTGTATGAAGGAACATTTCTGTACAAAATTTAAAAGTGTTAGATATAAATAAAATAGAGCTCATACGCTCAGATCTTAACATGGAAATAGAGCTATAGGACTTTTTTGGTGAATCATGAAAATAATCTCCAAAAGTAAATTATGAAGCTTTTAAAATTCAGATTGTATTATCAGATGTATTTTAAAAAAAAATACAATGACCCTATGTAGTAGACTCTACTTAGTAGAGACAGTTATTAAATAAATATAAAAATATTAATTTATTTACAAAGCTATAAATACATTTCTATCCAATCCTTTTCCTTATGAAATTGTTTATTTTATATTTTCATGTTACTACTTTTATATAAAAAAAAACTAAAAATGATTATTAGACACTAACATTTAATAATTTATTTGAGTTCAAAAAATTAATAACTAATAAAAATAGACCAATTGGATTCCCTCCAGGATAATGAAAAGTGTCATTAAAAAAAATAATGGATTTTTTAAGGATCAGATTTATCATTTGATATATTTGTAAAAAAGGTACAACGTCAATGATTCAATTTTTTTATTCACTAAAGTTTTTTTTCCACTTGCTTATTGATAAATATTACAATACATCTCAACTAAGGACACTTATAATAGAGTTCAGACAATATTTACAGAATCATAAACTAATAAAGTAATAACAAAATAATATATAGGGAAATTAAAACAAAATAAAATATAACGAGAAAAAAAATAAAATCAAATAAAATATACTTTAAAAATAAAATAAACATCTGAGAGGCAGGCATACCTATATACACAACTCCAAACCAGACGTGTCCCCCGACTTACAGAGGAAAAAGCGAAGCTCTATGAAATCCCTGTGCATCTTCCTCAACCATTTCACTGGTATTAAAAGCCAGCGAAGGCTGAATAAGGGATTGACTAAAGTAAAAATAATTTTCGACCAAACCCCTTTTTTATATAAAATCACTCAACATAGAGTACTATATCAATTTTTTTTTTACCGAAAAAAACATACAAAAAGTTTCGAAATATTAAAAAAAAATTAAATTATAATGGGATATAATATAATTATAATGGGGGAAAAATTAAAAAATGTTTACTTGTATTTTCTCAATTGACTGTAACACCCAACTTCCTAATCGTATATATATATATATATATATATATATATATATATATATATATATATTATATATATATATATATATATATATATATATATATATATATATATATATATAATATATATAATATATATATATATATATATATAATATATATATATATATATATATATATATATATATATATATATATATATATATATATATATATATATATATTTACAACTTTTCTTTAAACGACCTTTGAGTATTAAATTTAAACATAACCATTTAATTGGGAATAAGGTCCCTTATTAATTATTTAATAAACTACTGAATGTTCATTTCCCTGTATGTTTATTGAAGTTTCGTTCCCGGTATTTTTCTTTTTATTAAGTTAACGATGGGATCCTCTTCATAGTTTTAAAAATAGAGCTTCGATCAGGCCAAGGACACACCGACAGTCTCAGCACCGTCCACTAGCACATATATTAAGCTACTACAGTAGCAAAGTAAGGTGCAACAGTTCATTAATTAGTGTCTCGCTGCATGGAAAACAAGGAGCTACAAAGAACCTTAAAAATAGCTGGAACGTTCTGATAAAGAACTATCGATCTAGTTTCGCCAAATGAAAGCAACCTGTGACCGTTAGCGACCTCGATGGAACATTCTCAACGCCATTGTCTTGCCGACTGCTGAGCCATTGACCACGGCTCTATGAAGAATAATAACCTGCTCTAGATCCTGGAGGTGAGAGCGCTATCTTAAGTTGTACAAAACGACGGTGTTCCAATGTCCTTTTGTTTCTAGATACATTATGTTAAAAAAAAAAAAGTTTGTCAAGTACGGCAAGTTTAGCTTTCCCATCATTTCTATTGGTTACATACATTCATTCTGAAATCTACATCTAGTCGTGCTAAAATAAAATCTATAGAAAAGGCAGTTTTCGAAGATTAGTATTACAAAATAAAAATGTACACCTGGATATTGATAAAACATTTTTTGAACAATGGAAGTATTAACAATCATAACTCCGGAAAAACTCATCAAATTGAAATAATGGCAGCAGGAGTCACAAATATAACTTGAATGCGAGGTTCAGTTTAAATTGACTTTTCGAATGAATTTTAGAATTTTATTTTCTAATTAAGGTTCGGGACTACACAAAGCCATCGAATTCTTTAACGTATCCAATCCCTACAATCCTGCATCTTCTGTAGAATGCTCCCTATTACATCACAAATAAAATTATCCATAAATACCTAAATATTCCTTTTGATAAAAATTTAGTACGAAACAGATATTCCTCTTTTAATTCCATTGTTCCATCCACTCGTTATTGTTTTTCATAACCTTTCATCCATAACAATTCCTGACATCCTTTCGAGGTATCTGAAAAGAATATGCGGGAGTGACCTACTCACTTAATCTATTCAATGAAGTGCTACTAATGCGTTTGATGCCTAAGAATGGCTGAAAATGTGTTTTTTGTACTCTGGATGCTCTGAAACGTACGATCCGTCGAAAAAGGCATGTCGGAAATTTGACTAGATCGCAATACTTTCCTTACCTAGTATAGGCAGGAAAGTAATAAATTAAAACTTGTACAAAATAGAACACACTGTATCATCATTAATACTTATTCGATTCCTATGATTTATTTTTGTTTTGCAGGTAATCAAATTACCTTTCAAAAGTTTTGTAAAAATAAATTTTACGTTAGAATACATACTAAGTGAGTTAGGCCCCAAGACATTTTTCTTATCTTTATAATTTTTATTCCTGAATTTTCTCGAAAATTTAGTACATGTACGAAAAATTGAAAGGGCATTTATTTGAAAATTATAGGAAAGTTTCATCAACATCGTTAGAGCCGTTTTAGAGCTACAGTCCAATTTTAGTGCTAGAGAAAAATATGGTTTTCACTTATTGCGCAGCCGCTATTATGCAGGGAGCATCCAGTTTGTGTCGCATTCATCAGTAGTCAAAACCCTACAAAATAAAAAAAAGAAGCAATAAAATCGGTCCACTAGTCCCCGGGATAATCTTGACACAGACATAAAGACAGACCAATTGCTGTAAATATGTTTTTCGGACACAGGGGCTCTGAAACCGACGAAAACCGTATGTCGGAAATTTAACCCAACCGCAATACTTTTCTTACCTAGTAAATAGTATATATACCTAGTATATATTGATCAAACCCTCTCCTGGAATCACCATATTTCTCACATCTTCCGACGGACAATTTCTACCTGGCTCTTCCCCTCCATTCGAAGGCAATAGGTTTCCTAGGTACGTCCCTCTATCAAATCATCAACAATCAGCGTCCTTCTTATACCTACAACCTTCTCCAATTCAAGTCCTCAGTCCACTCCCTTTCCACAAGATCTCGACCTTCCGACCTTTACATTCCTTCTCATAGATTGCCTCGTTCCAAAACTCCTTTATTGCTCGCTCTGTCAATTTTTGGAATTCCCTTCATATCAAAATTCGGCATTCTTCATCCCTATCTACATTCAAAACCCTCCTATTCCAATTCCTGTCCCCAAAACAGTCAGATACCTAATAACCTTTTATGTAAAATTTCATATTATTCATAATAATGTATTTACATATAGTTCGTCACTTAAATACTTACTATCAGATTTAACTTTCTTTTTTTTTCAACAGAAACACAGAGTTTGCTGCTAAGAAGAATGTAATGTATTTGTTATTTTATGTAAAAGTGTATATTTATATTTTACTGTTGTACATAATTTTAAGTGTCTTGGCAAGGTTTCAAGAGTTTTTTATATAGATTTTTTATTTTATTTTGAATATAGTATGTATAACTAATATTTTCTTTACTTATTTATCTTTTTCTTTACTTTTTATGTTTGTTTTTATTTGCCCAGATATAACATTTCAATTTTGTACTTTTTAGTTTTTCTAAAGGGACTTCTTCGTCCCAGAATAAAATTATTTTCTATTCTATTCTATAGGTAGGAAAGTAAAAAGTAAAACAGATATACGCATATGTTTGAATATTGTGTGAAGTTATAATTGCAGTAGTGTGTTGTTATGCAATGCTTAACATCACACTACTACATACACACGTATTAATGGTATGGGGAAGAGGGGGTGAGGAGGGGTGAAAAAAAATAAATAAATGGCGAGAGAATGCACTTTTTATTACAAATTAAATGTAAGAAGAAGCCTATAATTCAAAGCTGTTTGAAATATAAACGGAACAAGACAAGACAGAGGGCCTGACGCTTTCACCTCCGTCATCGATATATTTATCTTTGTGCCCAGGGAAACACACAAGGAGGGAAGAAGCCCCAGTTGGGGTAATAGGGCTGGTGAAATAATCCGGGAATATATTTGCCCAAGGCGGAAAAAGTTTTGCCAGGGCTCCTACGTGAGGAATCTCCGGGAGTTGGGCGGGAGAGCCTCGTGTAAAGGCTGCTCCAAAGTTTCTCTCCCTTCGGGGAAACATTTAATTCTATTTTCCCGGGTCGGGCTCACTTTTATGAAAGCTGACGCGGGCCCTGAAAGATTCCCAACGGATTCTCCTCACATTTAATTCGGGAGCTTAGTAACGACGCTTTCTGAGGTTGTCCGGAGGATATGAGTTTGTTGGATCTACGGATTCAGATTTTTTTTTTAACATTTCGAAAATATTATAAACACAAAACTTAAGTCCCAAAAATGAAGTTTATTACAAACCATCTTCTTGACTAAAACCAAGTGGAACCTCTCTTGGATGAAAGTATCGATCAGTCGTAGTTTCTTTAATTTCAGTGTATGTACCATTTTTTATTTTTTTTATTTATTTATTTAGAAATATAATAATCTGTCACGTGGACAATAATTATAGTCTTATATGAACACATTCACACTATATATACAGAAATTATAAAATAAAACAAAAGTAGAAAAATAATCAAAAATTATGTACATTAAAAAAATAAAATAACCTATAGATAAGCAAATTAAAAAAACACAGTCATACCTATTACATTAATTTGAAAAAAATAATTCTTAATGTATTGTTATATTTTGAAATATTTTATAATTTTAATTTCTAGCAATTAATCTTATTTTTAATAGCTTGATTAAAGTAAAAAAAAACATTATAGAAGACCTCATTTCGCCATATATTCCTATATTCGCTTGCGGCGGAAGATACGAAACTTCAACTCTACAACTGTGAGAGATATCGAAACAAGAAGTACAGTTATAAATTTAAAATTCGGTTTCATGCAGAGAGAAATTAGCAATTAGATCGCTAAAAAATTTCAAGATGATGAGACCGAAATGCTCCCAGCAAAGTGAAATACAAAAAAAAAAAAAAAATAGTTATTTTAATATGTTTCTAAAAACAACAGGAATATTCATCGCTTAAAATAGATAAACAAATAATTCAATGATATAACTAGTAACAATACCTCAAAATGTAGGTATTGTTACTAGTTAACATGCTGAATCACAATGTAGCAAAATGGAAATAGAAGTGAATGTCAATAAGTTCTTTTTTTTTTCCTCAATCAAGGGCATTGAGTATTTGCGATGTGAGAAATTCATTCATACAATATATAAAATTACAAAAATAATAGAAATCACAACAAAAATAAGAAAAGAAAGCTTAGTGAAACAGATGAAATAAAATATGATACAACACAAATCGAAAAATAAATAAGAAAAAAAACATTCATGCTTATTTAAAATATTTACATCAGCCGAGGGAGCTCCAAGTCGGGCCTTTTCCTCCACGTGTGGAAGATAAGGCAGGACTTTAAGAGATCCCAGCGCTTCTCTCTCAGCCGCATCACTGAGATGGGGATCCAGTGAAGACCGAGAAAGGCATTAAAAGAAAGGCACTAAAGCCACATACGCTCATAAGTAGAGAAGCTGGCCATTGCCAGGACTCCAACGGCTTATTTACAAAAGATCTCGAAGCCACTGCCTTTTTACCTTCGAGGAGGATTGTGCTAAGGGATTAGGATGATGGATTAGGTTTTGATGAAAAGTTGAGAAACGGATGGAATAACGTCAAGGACATAAGGGATGTTAAGATGTCAATAATTATGATGAAAGCTTCCATTGATTAATTAAACCTTTAATATGAATAATTTTGTAATTATAATAGAGGCTCTCTGTTAATATCACCATGATTTTCAACTTTTTCTTTTAATGTAACCATACAAGGTATGACCACTATTAACATGGCTGCTGACACGCCCAAAAGACTCACTAGAAGCTTCACTTGAATACGAACTTAAAATCAAGATAAAAAGGGCGAGGTTGCGTTGCGTCTTCTCTCTCTCGCGCATGTCAACACTTTAGCTATATCATTTTCACCTACATCAACTGACTGCTTGTCAATATTTCTTACTTGTTTATTTCTAAAGAAAAGGGGATAGGAAAAAAAATGAAAAAAATAATTTAATTTAACTATATAAGTCTTCCTAAAAAATGTGAAGAATGAGAAAAAGTAATCTCTTGGTAGTATAAATCCGTGGAAGTAACACCTCATATTTCCAGAAATTTGTCAAACAATTTTCCTTTCAGAAATAAATTCGACTAAGAATTTATCAGTGTAATATTCTTTTTTAATAATATACCAAACCTTAGCCTTCCCCGAGAATTTCTGTGAATAGAAACAAGTATAAGACATAAACATAATGAGATTTAAATAATAATCTTGGCGAGGGAGCTGGAAAAAGAATGGCAAAATGTTCGACAAAGAGACTAAGATATTGAGAACATTCCATGAGAGACTAATAAATCTTAAGGAGGGGGCCAATCGAAAAAAAGGGCCTAAATCATCCACCCTTAGGCCTCGACCAATAGCAACTCCTGATAAATGGCGCCTCGGACAGAGGCTAGGGGCAACTTCCTCCTCTTCTTGCTAAGCAGATAAGGAGGGGTGTCTCTGGTGGGGCCCTGGTCAATAATCGATAATGAAAGTTAACAATAAATATATATTATTGAAAGACTCCAAAACACACAAGTTACAGTATATAACTAATAACATACATACATAGACAGAATATATAGTAAAAAATCTGGTGTGTCCACTTACACGAGTTTCCTACCTATTTCAGAAAAGTGTTTATATCTTTAAATATGTTCATCAAGACATAAAAATAATTGAATTAGATTTATTTTCCTGAATATTCAACAAGAAAAGATTTGAGTACGATTTATTTGATAAACTACGGCAACGTAAACCGGCTTAAAGTACATCACTGTAAAAAATTCAATATCCTTTAATATTGCTGATCAAAAACTTGTTGTCATAGCCTAATTTTGTCAAACAATAATTTCTGTTAAAAGTAGAGAAAATAGTGAAGCTTGTGTGATGCGGGCAACAGATTTTCTCAT
This sequence comes from Nezara viridula, assembly GCA_928085145.1. Lineage (NCBI taxonomy): Eukaryota > Metazoa > Arthropoda > Insecta > Hemiptera > Pentatomidae > Nezara > Nezara viridula. Next base: position 112,568,914 of record OV725080.1, read on the forward strand.
TTTCACTTAGTTATCATTTTTCTCTCATTCATCCCTTTTATGTGCCCGTAATCTTACATTGGAAATTGAATAGCTGTAACTTCGTTAAGAGTTGTCTATGTTTTATATAATTTTGTAGGGAATTTCATTACTATACGAAACAAAAAAAGAAGCAACAAAATCGGTTCCCTAGTTCCCGAGATAATCTTGGCACAAACAGACAGGCCAATGGCTAAAATGTGTTCTTAGGACTCAAAGAACTCTGAAACGTATAGATCCGTCGAAAATCGCATATCGGAAATTCGACCCGATCACAATACTTTTCTTAAGTACAGGTAGGAAAGTAAAAAATTAAAACATGTGTAGACAATAGAATACGCTGTATCATCGTTAATACAATTTTGATTTCGATGATGTTTATTTCTGTTTTGTTGGTAATTTGGGTCGAGTTAGGCCCCTAAACATTTTCTTTCTTTATAACTTCTTTTCCTGATTTTTTTCGGGAATCTATTCCATGTACGAATATTTAAAGGACGATTATTAGAATATTATAGAAAAATTTTATAGATCGTTAGAGTCGCTTTCGCGCTATAGTCTATAGAAAAATATGTTTTTCATTTATTGCGCGCAAGCTATTGCGCATTGAGCAACCGATTTGTGTCATAGGCATCAGTAGCCAAAACCCTACAAAATATAAAAAGATGCAAAAATCGGTTCCCTAGTGTCCGAGAAAATCTTAGCACAGACAGACAGAGCAATGGCTACAAATGTGTTTTTCGGACTCAGAGGGCTCTGTAACTTATAGATCCGTCGAAAACCGCACATCGGAAAATTGACCCGATAGCAATACTTTCCTTATCTAGTATAGGTAGGAAAGTAAAAAAAACAAATAAAGGTCTGCTCTAGAAAATACATTTTTATTTTTCACACATATTTTCATATGTTCTGTCGCGGTATGTTAGCCTTGCAAATCTTAAGATCATGGTTGCTAGAAGTCGTGTTGGCCTAGAGTGTTAAAGCGTAAACTTTACCATTCTCGAGTTTAACGAAGCCAGGTTTAGTACGGACTGGGCAGGTTGGAATTTATTTCGTGGTGAACCCATGCAATGAATGAATCTTGACCTCCCCACTATGGTCAGAACAGGCTTGATTACCTCTAGATCTTCCCGTCAGAAATGACAAGGTAGGGAGTAATAAAAGAGAAAAAGATCATGGATACTTGTTTTATTTTATTTTTGTTATTTTAATTTTGCTACTGCATTGGAACGCATCAAGCAAATGTGTTGTCGTTAATTATATCTTTTTGAATTCCTGATATTTTCAGCAGATCTCTAGGCCACTGCCTTTTCAGTCGTCTTTGAGGCTCACCAGGTAACAGGGAGGAAGATAGAGATAGAACGAGTGGATTTGGATGATTGAGAGTAGAAGAGTGAAATGTTGTGTACTTGTTGTGTATGTAGGATTTTACTTTTGGTATATTCATGTCTAAGTGTATGGTGTGATTCGAAATAAACCAAGGAGTATTGACGATTTTACAGAGTATTTTGGACTATGTGGTTTGAATTTTGTTTATGTGAGTGTGTTTCGCGGAACCAAAAAGTTCTGCTCCGTAAGTCCAAACAGGCCTTAGTATAGTGGTGCAGATTAGTCGCTTGTTAGTTGAGTGGAGATCTATAGTCTATAAGATGTGGCAATTGTTTGTATCGTCTGGTCAGTTTTTGTTGTGTTAAAATGTATATCAATTTCAAGAAACAATAAATTATTGCTGTTGAACTCTAAAAATGATACTCAAATGAAAAGCCGTTAATCTTAGCTTTAATCTGATAATTTTAAAGAGCAAATGGAAAATTTCCGTCTCGGATATTGGTACCTCTATGAGAAGCGAGCTGAATACTGAGCCTGTATCTTAGTGAAGTTGTAACAAAGGGATTGGGGGCCCTTATCAACATCCCCCGCAGCCCAACTTGGCGGAGGGCAAAGTTCATTTGGATGTTAAGGGCTGCCTCACTATTACCATATGATAAACAGCCGCCGGGTCTCCTTTGATTGTTATTAAATTTGACTTTGATCAAGATATGGAGTCGGCCCAACTTGAGTCGGCACACAATATCCGCGTCTCGGCTGCCTCTCGAACCGGTGCGTCAAATATTTGCGGGAATCTCTGCAATCACAGAAAATACTTAATACTTCGAATAATACTTAATAATCGTAACCCATCATTCTATAAAAGGAATGATTCAATACGCCATCGTCTCCCAGAGTTTGTTTTGCCGCGCAATCTTTTCGGACAAAATAATTTTCATGGCTCCCTTGTCAGACTAAAAAATTCATTTTTTCACCAACACCTTACTTCCCTCCAGCTTAAGGCTAAATTGGTCGTGCCAATTTTTGAACTGGACGAGTCTACGGATACGTTTTAATTTAGACGTGCGTGAGAGAAATTAATAGATGCGATTTGATGAACTTGTTACGGGATCAACTTTCAAAAATTTCAGAAGAATTGCATTAACAATAGAACTTATTCTATATTCTCATTAATATTCTCGTCACTTATTTGATGGATTTGAATTAAAATTCCACCAAAAAGGTGTAAACATTTAATTATACTACAGCAAGGGATGGGCGATAGTCGATAGTACTATAGCTAGTTCTTATCCTCCCATTTGACATAAATTATTTTTTAATTTTATATACTTAAAGGAATAATTTTGATATCACGCTTTCTACCCATCATTGGTGTACGAGATATAGCGAAAATATAATAATGTAAAAGTTAAATTTTTGATGATAGAAAATTGTTATTGTATAATGGAAACGCTACATCAAGAAAATGAATGGATGGAGGTGTAGGCGTGTTTAAATCTATTCTTATCAATATATAAAATTGAAATAAAATTGAACAAGAAGAAGCCTTCATGGTAAAAAATTAATTAAATTTAATCTCAAATTACTTTCTTAGAAATATTTTTACATCTTCAGTTGTACCGATGGGAAAAAAAAAAATGTAACATTTATCTCGCATATTTCATTTATTTTTCTATAATATATATATGTATACTATAGTATGGAATACATATACATATATATGTATAGTATGTAATATATACTATAATTCTATAGAATATATATATATACAAAATCTCAAAGGATGCCATTACAGCTTTTTCTCGTCAATAACTTTTTGAATTATTCATTTAATATTTTTTATTCCTGCCAGTGCAGTAATAAAAGTGTATGCAGCATTTTAAACTAAATAACTAAAGAATACTGAGAAAATAAATCCTCTTTATGTCTCTGTCGGGAACTTAACTACGGATACTATCAATAGTAAAAAACTATCGATTATTCCCCATCCCTAACTACAGCTTTAAGTTTATCTGTAACTAGGGTAATTAGCGTACCACGTAAAACCCTATTCGGGCTAATAAATGTTCGGTAGTCTTGCAGTGCTGAAAAAAAAAAAATCGTGGCATTATAATAAAATATTTACCAATTTTTATTATGCAATTTATAAACTTTCATAAACTGCAATTTTGGCAAGAAATTATCTCAAATTTCAATAATTTTACCTGTTATTGTGCTTTTAATAACCAAATTGACTATTGCGACCTTAAATATTGAAATTAAATATCATAGGTGCCACAACTCTGGCATACACAACTGCTGCTAATTTGAGAACCCCTGAGCTATGGAATAATTTTAAAAGGTTAAAAAATAAAAATATCAAAGAGAAGATAAATCTGCCGTAATAAGCTAAAATAACTTACCTCTCTATATGTTTTTTAAATATATTTTTGTAGATTTTTCGATTTGTTTTAGTATTAAGTATTATCAAAAACTTTACTAATAATATTTACTGCTTATTACTACATCATGTAGATAAATTATGGCACATACCATATATAATATCATATGGCAATAATTAGACTTAATGTCATCCAGTCTCTTTTTAGCCTTCTACGGCTATATTGAATGAGTTCGTATGTCAAAGCAGATTATCTTAAAAATTGAATTGTTTTGATACGTGGTCGTGAGGGTCGGCATTTGAAGGTATTTAATATTTCTAAAATGCAGATTTTATATTTTTTACTAAAGATACTTGTTTGAAAGTATTTCTAATTCGAAAACTATTTAATTAAACTCCAATAGAAAAAAAATGGATTCTACTCTCTATGCAGTTCACAAGAAAATAAGTAATGAAGTAGTAACGTGTGGGTTTCACATATTATTATTATTAAAAAGACACAGATTTATTACTAAAAAGTCTATTACTTGGTGCACTGTTCCATGAATTGGTTACTCTTGAATATTTAGCCTTACCTTGCCTTTCTCTTGTCTTTTTACAAAGCCGTAATGTATACATGATCGTATTCGATAGAGGATTTAACTTTCTCTGCTTTCTTATCGGAAAGAAAAAGTAATCGGTCATTCAAAGCCTATCAAAGTTTTAAGTATCGGGCGAGAGATCTAACATTTTTTTTTTTTCAGTTATAAATTTAAGTTTCTCCACCTTCAATATTTCCAGCCCAGAGACCAGTTCGACGTACACAGCTAACTTCAAGCTCATTCCTAATCCGAAACTCAGGAAACCTACATTTTCGTTAACCAATTCATTTCTAATAGCCCGTTTCACATTCTTGTCTACCAAAAATTCAACATTCCGTCAAAATATCTCAATGATAGCGTAATTAGCGCTATAAATCCCTCCTGGGCAGCCTTGGTGATCGCAATTATACGTTAAAAGATAACTATTAAAGATAACTATAATTGCTGGCTTTCACGCAGGTTTTTAATTGCATGAAAAGAAAACAGATTATTGAAAAGACATAGATCAATCAATAATGTATAAGAAAATTTACCTCAATCATCTTCATGCTGATTTTTTTTTTCAAGTAAAAGAAAAAAGTTTGACTAGTTATGCACCTAAGCAAACACTGATGAGACGAAATGTATTTAATACGTATTTTTTTTTTAAGGTTCAGATAATTAAATTTAACTAACCAATCACACTAAAAGTTGATGGTAAGATAACGTAACGAGTAAGGCCGTTAAATCCGCTCAAGTGAATCAAGGACTGGAATGAGGTTGATGGGACGATGCAGGCCGTGCCTTCATCAGAATACTCCTCCACCCCTCCCCCCTCCATCCCGGTCCTATTTAACCCTGCTGCGATCCTCCCGTTCCAACCGAACACCCTTCAGGATGGAACTCGTTCCGAACCATGCTTGGATTAAGATGTCGAGGGAGCCCTTATCAGATGGGACTTAATTGGACCCATATGGAACTGCACAGCTCTTGCAGCGTGCTTATCTCTGCCCTGGAAGAGTACACGGTTATCTGGAGTGTCTCCGAGGGTAATCTGCTCTGGAACACATTAGCATAATGGCCAGTGCAGTTCGGTACTTCAATTGCAACAGTAACGGTCCAATATACTCTCACTGTTAATTAGTTGTCATCTGGATATATTATTCATTAATGAGACAAATTGGTAGTAGTATTGCGGAATATTTCGGATAACGAAGTGGGTCTTTTAGGGTTTTTCCTTCTGTTTTACTTTTTTTTTTTACAGTTCAAGGCTTAACACCAGCGGTAACTTCGGTTCTGAACTTTTTATTTAGCATTACTTAAATTACTTTCTTCAACTTTAACTGCTTCTCTTTCTCTTCTTTAATTACTTTTCCCGCCACAAAAGTTACCTGAATAAAAGATGAAGGTTATAAATTCTCTATTGCGTTTTTCTCATTCCCTTTTTTTATTTAGATGAGTTGGAATTTTACGCATACAATTTCGGAATGAGGATTTGAAAAAAAAGTTCTTTTTCGTTTGAAAGGCCGTTAATTTACTGGAAGGAAATTATTTTGTTTGATATTAAAACCAAAATTACAATTGTTATTAGTTTTGAGATCTAAAAGTCAAATCCACACCGACGGCTTATTTCTAGATTTTTAAGTTGAGTTTGCTAAAATAGTAATGTGTTGTAACTAATCGTGGCCTCAATAACTTTGAAAAGGTTCTAACCGTTTTTACTATAATTTTGAGAAACAGAGCTTCAAAGTACGATTTACTGCAGTATGAATATTTTGTTACTTAGCCCAACAATTTTTGTATAACTTAATTTTCCTTTGTACTTAATTGTAATTGTAAAGCTTTGAACTTAATTTTCCATTAGTTGATGCCTTAATTGTACCACTTATTATTATAATTTTCAATATTGAAATTTTTCAGTTAGAACTTGGTCATTCTTCAGTTCAACTTGTCGTTCCAAAATGCATTTTCGTGGTGAGACAAGGTTTTACGCTTCATGGAGGCCACGAATAATCGAAAATTACTTAAATAAGTATTACATAAAAATACTCGTACTCTGATTTTTATTTTTAACGATTAGATTTATTAAATTACTTTATCATTTTTAAGTTAAATAAAATCGGGGTTATTTATTTCAGAAGCAATACTCAGCTTTGAAATCATTGTTCATGTTGTTATAATCAAAGAAAAAAAAATACATATATATTTTTTTTACAAAATAACACCAAAGTAAAATTTAAAAATGTGTTTCAGCGTTGATATAAAGTGGCACTTCCGGTTAGCCGATTTTGAGGAAAAAGTTTCTTTCACATCTAAGGTATATACGTATCTTAAATAAGTAATATCAGTTTCGTATGCCTTTTTGTTTTTGAGCTAGACTGCTAACATACAAACACTCAGAAACACAGACCATTTTTCGGGGCTTGGTCATTTCGACTCAGGGTACCTCAAAACGTGTATTTCCGTTGAATACTCAAATTCAAAAATTGCCTCGATCGCAACACTTACCCTTACAATATATTACATATATACGTAAGTGAAAGTAAAAAATGATTCTATTCATATAATAATCTAATGAACACTACATTTTTTTTATCTTTTAAAATTTTAGTATAATATAATTTTTAGTGTTTTCTCTAAAATAATTAAAATATCACAGAAGCCGTTTCTGAAATAACCGTTTCAAACATGTTATACAAAAAAGAAAGTTCTTTAATAATAATATAAATGTTCATGCTTACCACTCTTTAAAATTACTGAAAACCAAGTACAGCTACGTGGTAATGTAGTGTCAAACCCTCTACTTTCAAAAGTTGTCAGCAGTTAGAATTAAATCTCACTGCTAGTTTCTTTTTTTTTTTTTTCGACTTATGGGGATAAAGTTCATTTAGGGCATATATAACTGTGTTGTAAGTGATTTCTAAGTGAAAACTCAATTTACCTGCATTTGCTAAAAACTTTTTCAAGGTCACGTAATGCTCACTGATTCACTTTAATACTTGTGTTTGTGCCAAAAATGGTTTGAATTTCCCGCGTTAAGGCGAGTGGTGGGGGCAGATCAGAGGATCTAAAAGATAACACTTAAGCCTCAAGAGCTGCTGGTTTTCTCGGTCACTTCTTCATTGGCAGTCACGGAGACAGCACCAACAACAGCATCTGAGGGCCCTCCAGGTAACCATAGGATTGTAACCTGGCATAAAGACGGTAAGCTATTTTCTGCACACCAGCATAACCTACCAATGCATTAAAATACAGTCCACTGCACAAAATTAGAATTTTGCCCATAATTTGAATGTTACCTATATTAAAACTCATTAGAGTTATTTGCCTTAATTAGAAAAGATGCCCCAACAACTTGTAACGTGTTGAGTTATAATTTGACAATGTTTCCTATGTTTAATACTGTTCATGCAACAACAAAAATAATAATTAAATTAAATATAAATATTGAAATAACCCAATTCATCCAAAAGAAAAATACTTGCATATACTTGCATGTTTATTCAAGTACCCAGGTACATTGTTGTTTATTGACATCTACATCTCTGATATCCCTTCACTAGCTAGGGTAATTGAGGAATATTACAACTAGGTTTGGTAGTGGGTTGCTTTCCACCCCCGAAAGAAACTCGAGACTTATTTGGATATTGATATACACAGGTATATGGATTCGAAATATACTTACCTGAAGCCGTAAAATATAGTAAACAACGACTATAAAAATTTAAACATCGTAGACATTAATTTCTAACAGTCTACCGAGGTGTTCAAGCTGATAATGGAAGTATGTTCCCTTAGGATGGGCAAGATTATGTCAGAAATTGTTTGAATATATATATATATATATATATATATATATATATATATATATATATATATATATATATATATATATATATATATATATTTATTTATTTATTTACAACTTATATTCAACACATAACATCAGGAATATACCTAATGTGATATGAAATAACCAAACATTTGGGAATACTGAAATTGAAAATAAAATTGAAAGTGGTTTTACAGTAGTTCGATGACAACCAACACGTTTAATTTCCTTTAATTTCTGCTTTCATATGGGAAATTTGTTATGAAGGAATTAAAATATGTCATCTATCGGTATCCATTCAGAAACTTATGCGTATATCATTATTTCAAGTATATCAATGTTTATTATAGATTATTTAAATAGATTACATTATTTTTTTATTACTTTTCTTTTGTTTGTTTTTTTCAGAGAGACCTGTTCCAGGGAACCTTGATGATATCCTCCCAATTACCTCCGACTACCCTAACCCAGGGGTGACGTTGCCAGCTGAAGCAACTCCCCGCTGGCGTTAAATCGAGAAGACCCCAACTATTAGTGAACAGCTGTTGCACCCAATTAGCCCTATGTCTCTATTCCTGGCCAGCAAGATCTGTCACAGTTCCCCTTTCTGATGTGACAGTATGCTGTTCATCATCTGCAGTGGTATTGTCGGGGTGATGTATCGTCTTCAATGCAGCTGTCGGTGTCTTCCAGCTAACGAAGAAGATCCACAGCAGAGTGTCCACAAGTCTCTTTAAATTCAGTTTCTTCATCAGCCTCAATGAAGATGATGAGTACCCATGTCTGCAGAGAATTACCTTTAGTACGAAGCCTTAGTATATGGGAGAAATGCATTAGTATGCGTACCCCACTTTAATGTAGGAGAATGGAGTGAGAAGAATGCAACAACTTCCACAATTTCAATATTTGGTGACTTCTGAGAAGAAATATAGGTTGATAGAAAGATAAGTTTCAAAGTTTTATGGAAGGGAGAAGAAAGTAAACTAAAAATGCAGTTTCTTGTCTTCATAGAACATTAAATCTTTGATCGTCCAACCAAATGGTACATTGTTGTTGTACATTGTAACATTCGTTGTGGAAGTGGTTTCCGATTCGTTAAATTTCTAGCGATCCACCTTAATGAGAAAGAAATCATGTACACCAATAGATTAAGAGGATGTGACAGTATGCTGGCAGTAACAATAACAATATGACCGTAAGAAGGGGATAAAATCTGGAATAAGGTTATTCAATGTAGTTAAAAGAAAATCTGGTGTGTCCACTCACACGACTTTCCTACCTATTTCAGAAAAGTTTTTATATCTTTACATATGTTCATGAAGAAACAAAAAAGAATTGAACTGGATACACTTTCCTGAGAATTGATCAAACACAAGATTTGAGTACGATTTATTTGCTAAACTAAAGCAATGTAAACCGGCTTAAGGTAGATCAGTGTAAAAATTTCAATAACCTCTAATATTGATGATCAATATTTTGGCATAGCTTAGTATTGACAAACAATAATTTCTGTTGAAAGTATAGGGAATAGTGAAGGTTGTGTAACAGATTTTCTTGTTTTCACTTAGTCATCTTTATTCTCGCATTCACCCCTTCCTGACGCCAGGCTATGAAACCGTAACCTTACATTGGAAATTGAATAGCTGTAACTTCGTTAATAGTTGTCCAAAACGAACGATTTTTATATGGCTTTGTAGGAAATTGCATTACCTTTCAATGAATGCATGTCGGAAATTTGACCCGATTGCAATACTTTCCTTACCTAGCACCGAATTTCTGTCACAGCCATCAGTAGTCGAAACCCTACAAAATAAAAAAAGAAGCAACAAAATCGGTTCAGTAGTTCCCGAGAAAATCTTGGCACAGACAGACAGACAGACCAATGGCAAAAATGGATTTTTCGGACTCAGGAGGCTCTGAAACGTGTAGATCCGTCGAAAACCGCATGTCGGAAATTTAACCCGATTGCAATACTTTCCGTACCTAGTATAGGTAGGAAAGTAATAAAAACAAAAATCAACGTTTCTCCTCACATTGAAATCCTGGATATTCTCTGTGAAGCAAAGAAGTACGTTTTAAAAATGAGCTTCAGAAATATGGTTCAACAGGAAAAAGTACGATAAAATTATTACTAAAAAAAAACTATTTTAAACAAAAAGTAAAATACGATTTTATATATTTTCTGAATATATACAATACATATTTTGGACATTCTTCGATAAAGGAATAGAAATGTATAACTTTTTATAATTTCTAAGTAACTGAAACTTTAAGCTCACTTGCATAACAAGCCTTGTTGCTTCCCATCTTCAAGTGATATATTTTAAATCACGATTCCTTCTGAAAATAAAATTAATATTAGTTAATGTTCAATGTTGCTGTGATTTTTTTTTTAAATCTTAAATTTCTTTTAAATGAAATTAAATTTAGGTAATATAGACATTAATTTATTAGAAAACAGAGGAACAATATGTTATGCGTATCTCATCTATGTATAAGAATAAGAATAAAATTCATTGCATAAGAATGGAATAGAAAAGGTAACCTTGTTTTTATTATTCATAAAAAATAATTGTGAACATATGATCTATTATAATAAATTATTAACTAAAAATTCAGTATATCTGTTCAATTTCAACATATTGAAATGACATACACATTTTTTGCAGTTTGATGTATAATTCAGAGGAGGTTGGGGATTAAGTTAGATTTACCTGGAAGAGAGATAGTGAACAAATTGTGCTGTCAGCATCAACTCACTTTGCCATTGCCGCTACTACATCGGCTTCTCTCTTTTAAATTTTTATTCAACAGCTTTCAAATACAGACACTCTTCAATTCTGTCTGCGTTTTAATATTTCCTATGTTCGCAAAGGCAGGTCTTGCTTTATCGAGCTAAGTTGTTTATCATAACTTTTTTCTTATTCTTTCAACTCCTTTCCTTCGGGAATACACACTGAAATACCGAATAGATGATGTATTTAGACCTACTGATCCATTCAGCTAACACAAAATGGCTCCCAAAAACTAGCGGCACCGCTACAATTTTTAAAATTATTTATTCATGATATTTACAACTGTAATATAAATAAATCTAGTAAATGTGTATACAGGAATATAATCACATGAAAAGATTTGTTGAGGAACTAGCCACTGGTAACACTCTAATAATATGTCTACATAAAGTGATCACGAGGTAATCTTCTTTTCAGACGCCTTGGAGGGTTATCAGGAATAGAAGAGGAAGCAAGGTTGCAACAGAGGGTTCGGATGGTTATGAAGTGTATTATGGAAAGATAGGTATCTGGATTGGGCCATACCGACAACATGCGGTACATTAAGGTCATTATGGATGATTTTATTTGTTACAAAGTAAGGAGCATCGAGCATTTTACAAAGGATTTGGTATTGTAAGGTTTGGATACGAGAGGAAACGATGGTTTAGTGGAGAACTAATGCTAAATTATGTAAGTCCAAATAGGCCTTATTTTAGTCATACTTATGAGTCTGTTGTAATTAAGTGAAAGCTTAGAGTTTTTGTCTAGTAAGTGTTGGAGTAGTCTGAAACATCGAGTAGTTTCTTGTCGTTTTAGTCTTGTATGAGGATTCCCAGTGAGACGTTTGCTCAGGTGGAGTCCTAGGTATTGGATTTGTTTTACAGGGATGTGGAGTATTATTAAAGGGTACTGTTGGAAAGGAAGTAATGGGCTTACGAAGAAGAGAAAAGGTAATTTGAGGAAGTTTATTGGAATTAATTTTAATCATCCAGTTTAACACCATTCTTCAAGGTTTGTGATGTGTGATCGAAGAGTTTGCAATACAATCATCACTAACTGATAGGACGTATGTGTCATCGGTATACGTCCTCTAAAATTTAAAACTTAACTTACTAAGGTGGGGTTCTAATCCACAACTCACCGTTTCAGAAGGGTTGTCTACGTTGCTCATAAAGTTTTCACCACAGAAAACGCATTTTTCGAAGTATTTTTTAAAGTTTAAATATACAGTGCTTATTCTAGAAGGAGGTGTCTTATTATAGAGTTTTATTTTATTCTTTAATCAAATGTTGTATTTGCAACCGCGACTTCACATTGTTGATGTCATGTCGTATAATTTTTTTTCTTAAGTCTTAAATTAACAGATGGTTAGTGACTTGGAGCTTGGATTGTCCTCGTCCTCAATTGTGCTGTCAAGAGTTAAAGTTGCTTCGGAGAGTTAAAAGAGTCCTTTCTCTTTATGGACTGATGTAATAAGCAATGAAATAATAAATAAAAACAGAATTAATACAATACTGTTTAATATTTTTTTACTAAACAATTAAACATTCCTAGTTACTTCATTAAAACGTTTATTCTTTTTCAAAATAGTTTAATTTTCTTATTTTCAATGTATAAATAAAAGCATAGAAAATCAACATTTCTTACAGTGCTCTCATAATTTTACCAGAACATACAAAATACCAGCTTGAGAGCTTGTACATGAGTCCGGGCAAAATTTTTCGTAATTACATGCCCTTCGAGAATCTCCGTGAAATTCAATTTTACGTAGTAAAATATAACAGTAAAAATGTGTAAAATCGATGATATAAAGCGGTACGTACGGATAGCCGATTTTGACGAAAAAGTTTCAAAACCCCCGGCATAAACCTTTAATACGCAATTCCTGTTGCGTGCGTCTTTTCGTTTTTGAGCTAGACTTTTCACACATACAAAAACAGAGATCATTTTGCGGGACTTGGTTATTTTGAGACCTCAACACATGTATCTCCATTGAAAATTCAGATTCGAAATTTTCTAAGACCTCAATATTTTCTTTACTATAAATTTATATTTATTACATGTATAGGTATGTGAAAGTAATAACTTAAAGATTAGTAACTTAAAAAAATACAGAAATACCTATATAAAATATTTATAATCAGACGAGGAAACCCCAAGCCAGGCTTATCCCTTCAACTATAGAGGGAAAAGTAGGACTTCAGGAGATCCCTATGATCTCAACCACGCCTGTGGTGCTAAACCCAGTGGAGATAGAGCGAGAACGCTATAGCCACATACACTCATGCCTTCAATGGAGAATCTGGTCATTGGCAGAACTCTAATAAATATACATACTACAAAAGATCGGGGGCAATTGCCATATTAACCTTCTTAAAGGATTATATGGATGTGTGGTGTTAGATAGGGATTTGGACGATACGTAAGGTTTTGGTGAAAGTATGAGTTGGGTTTTGTTGGTTACATAAAATGGAGCATCAACTATTGTTCGAAGGACTTTGGCCGAAAGGATTGGATGCGATTGAAGTTAGAAATTTTTTCTGTCTCTAGTCTTTAAGGATTTGTAATTGAAATACAATTTTAGAAAGGTTTGTAAAGGACAATGAAGGCAGATTGTACGGAAAGCAGTTGCTATAGGGAGATTGTGTGTTACTATAGACATGTGTAACAAATATAGGACTTGGTATTTCTTGTAATACGTTGCACGGTCCTTATTGGATTATGTTTAAAATTTTAATGCTCCTTACGTTGGCCGTAACTTAATTAATTTAAACAAGTACTCGTTGAAAAACACAATATGTCCCTAGTTCTAGAAAAGGAGAATAATACCATTACACCATTGAAGTAATACTAATAAAACTTTCACTGGATGTCCAATCAGCTTGTATACTTTTAATTAAAACAATAGTATGATATAAGAAAGGATCTACTTAGTGCTGTTGCTACAGGCATGTATAGCAAATATAGAGCCAAGTATTTCTTGCACAATAAATACATACTGCCTTAACGGGATTATAATTAAAATTTATGTGTTCCAATTAAGCTGAGTAACTGACCTACATCCCCGGCAATAATAACTAAGGGTTGTTAATCAACCTTTCCGCAGGTTGCACAATCAACCTACACCTCTTCAAGTATTGAACTACTTAACCTGTTTGCTCTCGAGTCCAGTCCGAATCTCTTCTCTCTCTGTTCTCTCTGCAATCTCGTTCGTTCCTTTCCAGAAACGAGTTAATTATCTCGAAAGAGATAATTAGTCTGGTACTTTTATTATTGATTGTTAGAAATATATTTATTTATTTATCCACTGTTTTTTTTTGGTTTGTTAATTTTTTATTTTATTTTTATTTACAACCAGCGAATGTTATTCAAGCCTTTGCTTTCATAACTTACAATTTAACATTTTCCGGATTTAAGTAAAAGAAAGAATATTACATTAGGGGGGAAAATACTATCTAAACATAAGATAAAATAAAACAAACTTATGTCATTATTTATAAAAGTACAATAAAGCATGCTTTAATCGTTTATGCTCTTTTTTTTTTTAATCTCCTTCCCTCATACATTAACCCGGTACGAAAGACGGGGTGATACATTTCTTTATGTATCAATTAAAGGAAGTATTATAATACTTATAACTTACATGATTACAGTTATAATATTAAATTCGTTTTTTTCCTTATGAATCACATAAAAAATATATATAAAAAAACATAAGATAATTATAAAGAAACTAAAACAGAGAAAATATAATTTTAAAATATGTTTTGTTATAATTTGGAAAAAATCCAAAACAAACAGCCGTATGTTTCCAAAATGCAGGCAAAGAAAACCAACCTGCCAACGTTCGTTTTGCCAAACCAATTCAAGCATCATCAGAACAGAAAGGAACAGCTAATCGAATATCAACTCCATGAAATCCAAACGCATCGTCAAATGATATGTTAATGATATAAAATGAAAGAAATGATTATGCGTTTGAATGTTTGGATGCAGTGATGTTTGATTAGAATCATTAATTAATTCGATTAATCATTTTTATTTTTTGATATCACTATCATATCATTGGAGTATTTCATTGAGTGATATTCGATTAGCTGTTCCTTTCTGTCCTGATGCCTGAATTGACGAAACGTTGACAGAATTGTTTTCTTTGCCTGCATTCTGAAGACATAAGGCAGCGTAGTTTGGAATTTTTCCAAATTATAACCTAATATTTATGTTCTGTCTCTTGATTAGTTTTTTACTAATACATATTGCTAAACAAAATATCTAAAATAAGATTATTAATCACTACATTCTTCTTAGAGGAGTTGGAGAACAATTTCTTCAATCTTTTAAGCTTATATTTTTGATATAACGAATACATCGATGGAGTGATTTTCTATTGTTTTTATGTGTTCATAAGGGCTGTTGATACTGGATTCAAAGCAATATGAAGCGAGCTTGTAAAAATAGTCTTGGATTTTCTGAATACCAAAAACTTCAAGCACGTGCATTATTCAGGCGATCCACTGGTGTATTCATTTATATCATCGGTTGCAAAACGTCGGGAACAAGGGGAGGGATACAATCAGTGAGTTCAACGAAATTATTCTCTTTGATGCTACATAGAAAAATATTGGACACATATATCTCGGCCACGGGTAAAAATAAATAACACAAATTTTGTTTCATTGTTATATAATTTATTTTCTCGGCTCTTATGGCTCATCGGAACGAACGGCGGATTTTTCGATGTAGAGTATCTCAGAAAAAACTTTAGTAGAAATCGGTGACCCACCGTGACGAAACGATTTTCGCAAATGTATAGGTTGATCGATTTTTAAGTTAGTTGGGCCAAATTATTTGATAAAATTTTGAAACTGTTTTGAAATAATTCGGGATCAAAACACCAAGAAATCACTGCAAACAAATTATTTAGTCATTTCATTGAAAGATATGTAACGACTTTTTGAGCGGACGGCTTGACTAAATTTTTTAGTTAGATTGTTCAAATTATCCAGTCAAATCTCGTTAATATAATGAAGGAATTTGTAATAAAAAAAAATTATATTTTAAGTAATCACACATTTTCGTTAGTTTCATATGATGCGTAGGACCGTTATTAAATGTGATGAATATAAATTATGAATACTTGAAAAAACAAAACAAAAGTTTTGAAAGAAAAAAAAGTTAGTAAATTACATTAATTTTAAATCCTCCACTGGCTTTAGCACCTGTGACGAGTAGAGCAGGGATCTCTTAGAGTCTTGCTTTTCTTTCCTCTGCCTGATTGTATATATTGTATATAGGTGTACAACGGTACTGTGTTTTATGTTTTTAATGTACCCATCTTTAGGTTATTTTATCTTTGATTGACCATAGTTTTTTTGATTATTATTTTACTTTTGTTAATTTTATATTTTCTGTATATATAGTGTGAATGTGTTCATATCACTATAATTATTGTCCACGAGATAAATCAAATAAAAAAAAATTAAACCAAGACAATAAAAAAATATCATGTTACAAGTTTAAAAAAATTGTTTTTATTAATTCTTGAAAATCGCTCAAGAAGAATAAACGCTGGCAAATAAAGATATAACCTATTAAATAATAATAAAATAAAAGTTTGAAATATTTTTTTTTTTATCGGAGTTGAAAAATCCTATCCCTCTTAAAGTATTAAAAAGGACTATCCCTTTTAGTATATGGTTCGTTTTATAAACATCTTGCAATATTTAAACTTGGTTGCATTGCACTACATTACAGCTTCTAGCAAGTCAATTTCGTCTCATGTACTGGCGCATGTCGACATCATAAAGAGTCCTAATTTTTGTAGGAAGTGGAAGGAACTCGACTATTACAATAATGTAAATTTAAATATTCCTTGACGACAATTTAGGGATGTACAGAAATCCCGCTTTCTGTAGTCATGTTTTTAATTAATTTATTTAACACAAGATTTCACGATTTATCATCCTAATACCGTAACATTTTTTTAATTATTCTTTAATATTTATATATGTCATTATTTATGTTTATGAATATCAATCGAATAGCTGCATAAACTTCACTTAATTAAACACATTATCGATAGAGATTACCCCATGTTTGATCGCAATTACATCTTGACCTCCAGAGAGGCGTACCGGAGGCACACTCAGAACTAAGGGGGTGAGAGGAGAGCGTTGATTGCGGGGTGGGACAAAAATCATCCCCCTCCCACATTTACATATATATAGGATCCAACCGAGAGCTTTAATAAACGACAAAACGTCGGAGGTTCAAGTCCGTCACGTTTAAGGCATCCGTTCCTGTTTGCTCTGGGGTCGCTTTGTGAGCTTCTAATGATTTCGCCTCCTCGTCCTATGAATATTCTGATTGAAATTCATTGATTTTAGGGAAAACTCTAAGGTTAAGGGTTGCTTTGATATAAAAATAAAAATATTTTTATATGTCACAGTGTATAAAAATATATAACTTTTGTCTTATTAAAAAATAAAAGAAAAAAAAATCAGTGTTTAGCTTTGTCAAGAATAAAGCCATGTTAAAACCGAAAACGTCAACGTTGGAGGAAATCTTTTTCTGATAGTATAGCATCCTTCTTGCAGAACGATAGGGCGTTTTTTTTTTTTTTTTTCTTTTTTTATCTTAGCTTTTTAATTGGCAATTTTTCTTACCGAAATCGAATAAGTTAAAAAAATATTCTGTCATACTTTTATTAATGATTGGTCTATGATTGATTGATCAGTAGGATACAAGTGGCGTATGCGTCCATATCAAAAGATTTCTGCTAAACGTAAAATCAATAGTTAATACCAATGATATCGATAGGAGAATCGGAGAAGGAAGAAAATTCACGGCAATATTCAGCGATATCCTTTGGAACACAAATTTATATATATATATATATATATATATATAGTCCAGTAAGTAACTCACGGCTGATGTAACTGAGTTAATTACTGCTTACCACAGCTGGAGGACTCGAACTCCAGACCTGGGGCGTATAAGCACAGTGCTTTACTCATTATGCTACTTTGTTCTCTTATATTTTTGTAAATAACTTTTCAACTTAGAAATTCAAGACAATAATTAGGATCTTCTTTTACTAAAATAAATATATAAAAATATATTTTATAAATATAGCTTATAATTTAAAAGATATATTAAAATTTAAACTTCTGTATGCTCTTAAGAATTGTTATAAATCGTTTGAAAATTTAAATATATTTCTTTAAATAGTATAATACTCCACTGGTTTTAACCCCAGTTGAGAGAGCAGCGCAAGGATCTCTTGAAATCCTGCCTTTCCTTCTATAGTTGGAGGGAGAAGCCTGGCTTTGGGTTCCCTGCCTGATTGTATATATTGCATGACTGTGTTTATATGTTTTTAATTTACTTACCTTTTGGTTATTTTGTTTTTTATTGTACATAGTTTTTGATTATTATTTAGTTATTATTTTACTTTTGTTAATTTTATATTTTCTGAATTTATGGTGTGAATGTATTCATTCATATATCACTATAATTATTGTCCACGTGACAGATTATTATATTTCTAAATAAATAAAAAAAAATGTTGAGTAGAAGTTTACCAATTATAAAATAGTTAATTAAGCATGTATTCAACACAAGCCAACAGGGAATTTATAAATGAAATGTATTTATATATTAGGTCTTGAAACATTTAATAAATAGTATTTTAATATATGCCAAAATAATATTAATAAGTTTAAAATATCAGTTCAAATCATATTTACTTCATTATAAAACTAATATAGAAACCCATGGGAGTAATTTGTAATTTAATATTTTTCTTTATTAAAAATTTTGCTATTTAATAATGCTAGGCAGCTGGGCGACCTCAAGGGCCGGAGAACTATGAGTAGGGTCTTTATTATATTTAGGTTAGGGCTAGGGCAAAGGGCCTACAATATCAATAACAGTTTATATTAGATTTTGATATATATTAAGAAGAGTTGATATTAGTGTTAGTGCTCGGGGCACGCGCCCAGATATTAGTTGCCTCCACAATAAATCTCTTCTGAGGAAATATTAATCTTATAAATTCTGTGATGTGGTCATTTGTTCTTTATGGAGCCATAATTTACAAAGAACAAAACCTTCTGGAATAGTATAACGGTGGTAAAATATTAACAAGAAAAACAAGGAGCGATATTATAAATTAAATTTATTTTTTAAATCATAATTAGCTCTGATTTTGCTAATAGTTTAATTACCTTTTTAAAATTAAAATTTACTTTTCTGTGATTTTAATGATGTAATGCAGTGTAATAATTTTTTATTTTATTTTTTATTGAACAGTAAATAATACAATTTGCCACATTTATGAGCAATAATTATTAAGGCTATAAGTGTTCATTCATACCATATACACATTTCAAAAAAATATGAATAATTAAAAAAATAAATTAAGTAATTAAGTAAAATTAGATAAATATTTATTTATTTGTTTATTGAATCATATAAAAATGATTATAATGAGATAAGACCACATACACACTATATGTAAAAAAATAAATAAATAAACAGAAGCAAACTTAGGATAAAATTACTTATTTATTCACAATTATTACCATCTGTCACAATTAAGGACACGAAGGAACCTAATGATTACATAATAATTAAAAAGTATATATAATAAATAAAAATAAAGTAACTTAAAGATAAGTAAATTTAAAAAAAAAACAACATACATTAACAAATATATACATTGAAAATAAAATACAAATTAAAAAACACATACATTAAAAAAATACGTACAGATTGAAAAAACACAGAATTAAAGAAACACATACAAATAATAAATAATAAAAGTAAAATGGTTAATATATGAAGTGAAATAAGAAATACATGGAGCCTGAATTACAGTATGCCTTTGGTCAAGAAGAGGAAGCAGTTTCTGTTTTGTGGGTAAATGGTTAACTGTCGTGAATAATGAAGAAAAGAATAGTTGGGGTGATCAGTCAAATAAGAAGGCAAAAATAAATGATAATATTTATTTTGACATTTGCCTACGTTTCGACCTGAAGTTCAGGCCTTCATCAGGGCTGACTCCAAAGGTGTAAATCGGAGCAATCAACATGAATTAACAACATTAAAAGCAATTAACATTGCTCCGATTTACACCTTTGGAGTCAGCCCTAATGAAGGCCTGAACTTCAGGTCGAAAAGTCGGCAAATTTCAAAATAAATATTATTATTTATTTTTGCTTTCTTATTTGACTGATCATCCCAACTATTCTTCTCTTCAGTTTCTGTTTTCTTCGATACGCACACTCCCGACTTTGAGATCTAAGTGAAACTCCTACCTGAACACACCTCCCTGAAGAAGACTTGCAAAGTCGGGTCGAAACGTTGGCTTTTAATAAAATAATTTTGCCACTACTTAGCCTATTTATGACCGCCACCCCGGACCATCTCCTTCCTTTATAATGCAACGGTCAACTATTAAATATTCAAAATAAAAATAAATATCATTAATTTATTTTTACTTTGTATTTTTGACTGAAAATCCCACAACCAACCTCTCTTCAGTTATTCACTACAGTCAACCATAAATTCACTATTTTATTCATCGTATTATAAATTAAAGTTAAGGTAATCAGATAACAGTTTAAGGTAATACAAACCGTCTTGTGAAAGGCACCCGTATGTTTTCTAATCCCTTTGGATATGAATTTATTGACCATGAAAGGAAGACATTGAATGCTCTTCTGCTATTATTCCTCGGCGGATTGCGAGACATTAGTAAGCGATAGGTCGGGGGGAGGACAATCCGACTCCCTTCACCGCGGGCCTTGGCAGCGGCCTATGTAAATCCATTCACACTCACCCTTCCAAGTGTCGTCTAATTTATCTATCGCTGCATCAGCTCCATTGCCATGAATCTGAGCCCCGGTCGTGGACTCTTACTGTCTCCGCCGATATATAGAAATGTGCAGAGAGCGTGTGCTGTTTTCAGAAATGCAAGCACCCACACGAAGCTATGGTGCTAACGTTGTGAAACCTGAGGGAATATATGTCCCCTACTTATCGTTCATTAACGGGCGTTGAGGTTGTCGCAAGTCCTGGTAAAAGGGTTTGTGTTCGAGGTTGTTGTTGGAAGCATGCAAATATCAGCCATTGGGATTCTGTGTATTTTCACGCATACTGCATTTAAATTGGTACACGAGGAGATCATTTAGAGTGTTTTATTATGAAACAAAACTATGCGACATTCAGACGTTTACAATACTTAGTTATGACAGTAAGATAAAAAAGTATAGGCAATCTCTTAAAAAAAATAAATATGTAAAAAAATAATTTGTTTAATTCAGGCACGATCAGGAATGAAAACCTGACTCATTTAACAAAATGATAAAATTTAAGCTGTATATCACTCTTAAATATTTAAATTCACTCTGATATTGCCAAGTTGAAAATATTTAATATAGAATAGAATAGAATAGAATAGAAGAATCAACTTTATTCTGGGACAAAATCCCTTAAGAATAACAATTTTGTACATAAAAATTACCATAAAATCTGGCAAAAATACATATTACAATAAAAAAATAACTAAAAACAAAGTAATAACAGAAGTATTTACATAAATATACAGATATATTAAAGAATTAATATGAGCAATATGGTCACAATACTGCAAAATAGTTGCACAAACAATAAACTATGGAATAATAAATGAGATTTGAAATGAACGATAAATTACTTTTGTTGTCATACCATTGAATTAATGAAAAAATAATAATAAAAGAGCAGATAAATATTTACTATAAATGATTTAAATTTGTACCTTAATGTGTTCAAATGAATACAATAATAGTATTGTAAACATTATGAAATTGTTATATAATCTATATCCTAAGATGTAGAATGATCGGAGAAAATAAAAGATGATAAACATATAGAGGAGTGCATTCTCTATAATAATAAGAATATATATTGAATTGTTAGCTCGTTGTGTCCTTTTCTTACAAATAAATCTTTATTATTTAATGGAATGCAACTTATTTTCCATCTTTTCTGTCATTGTCCAAACTTCTGATCGGTAAGTGGCTACGCTTTCTATAAAGGAATGGTATATCTTCTTTTTAGTTTCTAATCTTATTTCTTTACTCCATAGGGTTGAATTTATCGAACTTATTATTCTTTTCCCATTATTTATTTTATGTTCGATGTCAACCTCACTACCTCCACTTGAAGATAACCAGTATCCGAGGTACTTGAACTGCTGGCTGACATTTAGCGTCCAGTCATCAATTTCAAGGGACAAATTTGGAGCGTTGAAAACCATGCACTCTGTTTTACTTTCACTGATCTTCAGACCCCATTTGGAATACGTGTCAAGCAACTTCCTCATCATATAGCTCAGATCATCCGGATCCGATGCGATTATGACTTATTCATCGGCATATTGCAAATTGTAGATTACATCATTCCCGATTTGAACACCCATTCCACAGCACGATCTTTTCCAGTCTTTAAGGGCTTGTTCTATATAAATATTGTAAATCAGGGGTGAAACGCAGCAGCCCTGTTTCAATCCTTTGTTAATGGAGAAGCTTCTAGACACTCTATCTCCTATTATTATAGCCCCCGTTATATTTTTATAGAGCACTTGAATTGCTCTGATGAGGTATCTCTTAATAGATGTGGCTAACAAAGCTTTCCACAATTTCGCTAGTGGTACTGAATCGTAGGCCTTGTGTAAATCTACAAATATCATGTGGATTTCACGGTCGTGTGCCATCTTCTTTTCTATAAGTTGTGAGAGACTAAAAATGTAATCAGTGCATGATCTTCCAGCTCGAATACCCACCTTTTCCTCGCAGATCTCTTCCTCTTCATCTATTAAGTCATTTTCAATTTTGCTTTTAATTATCCGACCGTATAATCTACTCAGCGAGCCGGTAACAGTAATACTTCTGTAGTTGGAAACGTCTTTCTTTTGGCCTTTTTTGAAAACTGGGGTGATATAACCCTGTTTCCATTCCTCGGGGATCTCCCCTCCATTTAACAGAAGTGTCATACATTCTGCCAGTGCCATTTTGAGTTCGGTCGGGCCTGCTTTAATTAATTCAATTGGAATAGGACCAGGGCCGGGAGATTTTCTATTTTTCATTCCTTTGAGAACTGAATCCAGTTCTATGATTGTGACTGGCGGTATTTCTTCCTTATTTAATATTATTTCATCCGATTGGTTCCATGCGAATTCGGGTCGTTCCTCATGAAATAATTCTTCAAAGTAATTCACCCATTGCTGCTCTTTGATCAATGGGAAGTTATCTCCACATCTTTTGGGATTTTTCAATTTTTTTAATGTCCTCCAAGCAGCACTAGACATTTGTCCATCAATGTAAGTGTCCACATACTTGCAGGTTTTCTCCTAATAGATATTTAATGCCTTCCTTCTGATAGCTTTTACTTTTTACAGGCATTTCTATATTCCCTCACGTCCTTCTCATTTTTAGAGCTCAACCATTTATTGTATAAATTTTTTTTTTTCTTGTATGTAAAAATAAAAATATAGACCTCAAATCTCCGAAAGTATTTCACAGATTGCTTAGAAATTTCGACAATTTTTTTTTTTTTTTGTTATTTTAAATTTGCCACTGCGTTGGAATGCATCAAGCAAACGTGTTGGCGTTAATTATATCTTCTTGAATTCCTGATATCTTCTTAACTTTTCAGCAGATCTCTAGGCCACTGCCTTTTTAGTCGTCTTTGAGGCTCACCAGGTAACAGGGAGGAAGATAGATTTAGAACGAGTGGATTTGGATGATTGAGAGTAGAAGTGTGAAATGTTGTGTATTTGTTGTGTATGTAGGATTTTACTTTTGGCATGTCCATGTCTTTGTGTATGGTGTGATTTGAAATAAACCAAGGAGCATTGACAATTTTACGGAGTATTTTGGATTGTGTGGTTTGAATTTTGTTGATGTGTGTGTGTTTTGCGGAACCCCAAAGTTCTGCTCCGTATGTCCAAATAGGTCTTAGTATAGTGGTGTAGATTAGTCGCTTGTTTAGTAAGTTGAGTGGAGATCTGTAGTCTAAAAGATGTGACAGTTGTTTGTATCGTCTGGTCAGTTCTTGTTTTTTTTAATTTAGTGTGAATGTTCCAGGTGAGTTTTTTGTCCAAGTATAGTCCGAGATACCGTACATGTGTTTTTGAGGGAACTGGTTTATTGTCTATTATCACAGCAGGACACGAGATTTTCTTCAGCACCATTCTCTATAGCTTTGCTGACGATACGGCAATACTTTCTTCTCACAAAAATCCCACTATCGCTTCAATAGCCCTTCAAAATCACCTGCACGTCCTTGAAAAATGGTTTCACAAATGGGGGAATTAACATCGACAATTAAACAAACATTAGTTTGTTTAAAAATGGAGGGCGAAAAACGTACTTCGCCAAAGGGTTTCGTGAGATGGACTGCATTATATTGTTCATACAAAAAACGATAAAATAACAAAACATGGCTATTATTGATTTTGAAAACACATAAAATTTATTTAATTTTCAATTTTATTCAATTTTCAATTAAACTCCAACTGCAAATAAAAAGTTTGACAGAAGAAATCTTGATAAACGCAGTTTTAAATTGTTTCGGTATAGAGGGAATGAAAATATCCCGAGAGTGGGTTAGAGGAAACAGTGGTGGCTGATTGCTTCAGTCGAATAACCCGGGCAGAATTAATTTTTGTCCCCACGAGCGAAGCGTATTTAAACTTGTTGACCAACTGAAAAGAAGGGAGTGGAAATTGAACAATGGAAAAGCCAACACGTCTGTGTGTGATTTTAATTCAAATAAGTGCTGTCGTTTTCAGGACTTGCTGTCACCATTGTCTCCTCCGGGGATGGTTATTTTATTTTATTAACGCCACTGATGAAATTGAATTTGATATTAATCAATGAGGAATAATTTCAATGATAATGGGAGCGGCGCTACAGACGATGAATAATGAACCTGTTCATATTGTGTAGGAAATATTTCTGGAAAAGAAAATATTTGCCGAGTGGACTTAAGAGAACTATCGGAAGTAAAGTGCTGTGGTCCTCTCATAAATTGCAGAATGTGGAAGGTTGCTAATGTGGGTAAGACTCTTAACATTTCGTAATGTTTGCTGGTTTATTATTATCAGTCGATATTATTTGTTGTGAGTGTACTCTTAGGAGGTAATGGCCTCTATAGATGGTACTTATAGAGACTTGTTTGATTAATTCATAGGTTAACATAAATAAAGAGGCATTGGATCTAAAGAACCGTTCTGCCGGCTCGGCTCCGTTATCTTCGAATCCTATTTCTCAGGGAAGGATAAACTTTATCAAATATATTATAATTTTAATAAATATTAATACTATGAAAAAAAAAAAAAAACCTGTACCACTACAACCCATGCAGGGTTCTGGGGTTCAGTTCTATTTAGGGAAAGCACTGTTTCTAGGTCAACGGTTGTGCAAGGAGGTGATTTGACTGAGATCACGCTCAACCGCCAGGTTTTCCCCTTAATCAATTATTTAATTAAGGGTACCTACTTTATAGAGGCTGGGTGTGCCCCAGGAGGGTCTCCCAACCTAGGATCGCCCCACGGCCAATGAAACAGATAAATACATTTTCTGCCATGAGCCGGGGTTCAAACCTGGTACCTTTGCATTGGAAGCTCTGTGCCCTACCACTGAGCTAGTCCACCCTTGTTTATAACATTGAAAATAAAAAAAAAAAATGTGGTGCGTGCAACACACAACTTTCACTTACCGCTCTACTTTGAATAGAAATTATTTTCTGGCAGTGCTGGGATATTATAAAATTTTTGAAGTGCATTCAATTTTTGATTTTTGAACGTGAGATTAACAATATGAAACATAAATAATAGCTCATTATATAGAGGATGAAATGCTGAACATTTCTCTCGTTTACAGTATGCAGATCCGATTTTTAGTTTCTGAGATATTTTAATCCATATTTTCAATAAAAGTTGTAATCATTTAGTTTTCGAAACTATTTTTCCTTTTCCATTTGCTGACGATACCGCCATGCTATCATATTGTAAATAAATATGAATGTGTTTTTAATTTTTTTTTTTTAGTTTAATTTTATCTCATGTTTGATTTATTCTGTTATTCCAAGTTTTCTTTTGTTATAATCTTATTTTCTTTTATTGTATATATGGTATGTTTGTGTTGTATACATCCTAAATACTCAACGCCCTTAATTGAGGTTTTTTTATCATTAAAGAATTGTTTTTCCTTTTCGCTTCTCTAGCACGGCATCACGTTAAGATACAATTTTGAAGCTTACAGATAACAAGTCGTTATGAGCATTATCATTACAAAATGTCTATTTATTATATCAACGGTAGGCAATAAAAATCTAGTCACTTCATTTGCTTTTATAAACAACACAACTTTCTTTGCTTTTATAAATCACACAATGACTCCAATTTCAACATTTTTGAGTAATGTCATTTTAGTGATATCTTTAGTTGAAAAAGTTATCTATACAGACAGTGAGTAAGTTGATTCCGGAGGAGATGATTGCAGTGTTGTATTGTATAGTTGGGTGTATATTTGGCATGTTAGTTTTGCCCTCTACACTATTCTTTCACGATTAATGATTTTGGTTGGTAGGAGTTTTGTGGTGCGGGTGATTGCGGGATTAAGGTTTGGCTTTGTGGGCGGAGGTAGGGGTTGAGGGTTGGGTGTTTGGTGGTGGGTGAGGTGGGATTTGTTTTTGTTTTTTTTGTTGATAGTTGTTTTTTGGTTGTTATTTTGCTGGAATGGCGTAAGGTACTGGGGTGGGTGGTAGTGGGTTTTGTTGGGAGGGGTTAATTGGGTAGCGGGGATGGGTTATAGGATTGGGGGATGGGAAGGTAGGTGGCGTGGGGGTGATGTGAGTTTTTTTGGTACTGGTTGGTGAGAGAGTGGATTGTTTGAGTTGTGGATTTCAGGATTGTCTGTTACAAGAGTCTTAGGCAAGACCAAGACTGAGTTTGCAGGACCAAGAGAGTCTCTCTCGCATTTGGGCCCCATAACACTAACTATTAGTTATTAATCTGTTATTTTCATTATAAAGTTTACTAAAACAAAATTACGAGATTTTCATTGGCTTGCCATGGATAGGTCAAAAGTTGTATCACT
This sequence comes from Nezara viridula, assembly GCA_928085145.1. Lineage (NCBI taxonomy): Eukaryota > Metazoa > Arthropoda > Insecta > Hemiptera > Pentatomidae > Nezara > Nezara viridula. Next base: position 112,595,958 of record OV725080.1, read on the forward strand.
AATTGTAAGTGGATAATGTTGGTATTTCACAAAGTGAAAGTTCATCAAATTATTCACTAATTTAATTTTTTAAAAGGTTACTAGCGTTGATATAAAGTGGCACTTCCGGTTAGCCGATTTGTAGAAAAAAGTTGCTGTCACATCTATTTTAAATACGTTATATCAGTTTCGTACGACTTTTCGGTTTTGATCTAGAATGTTAACATACAACACACAGAGCATTTTTCGAGGCTTGGTTATTTGGACTCAGGGTACCTCAAAACGTGTATTTACGTTTAAAATTCAGACTCGAAAATTTTCACAATCGCAATACTTATACTTACTATATATTCCATATATACATAAGTGAAAGTATAAATATACGGAATAAATTTATAAAATTCCTGGGATAAAATTAACTATAAAACTTTTGGTTAATAGTTTGTTGTGATTCGAGAAGAATCAAAAGAAAATTATTATCATATTCTTTTCTTTTTTTCATAGGTCCTTATTTATTTACTTTTTTGATGTGTCCTTTGGCCTATTTGTTATCATTAAATTGGTAAAGTACTAATTATTATTAATATACTAATAATATTTTATCATAGGCTAATTTATTGTATGTAGTTGTCGAAAAATAAAATGGAGGATCAGAAAAAAAAATACCATAGGCGTTGGTTTTAAATGTTTCGATTACTTTATTCAATGTTAGAGTGGCAAAGTTTGTACATTAAATTACATTTATGTCATAGCATATTTGACTTAAAGCAGTGGTGTCTATTGCAGTAATATCATAAATTGAACATAACTTATGAAAGCTTGGCATTCTATACCCAAACCTATTTCGATTATTTATTCTTATACCATGTTACGTAATGCAATAACTTCATTTACATTTATAGTGCAGAGACACCCTGCACTTTTTTTTTGTTATGTACGAATGCTGGATACGCTCCTACCCCAGCTCAGAATTCGGCTTGGGCATGACTCGGCCCTAGAAGTCATGCCAGGATCCAGGAGAGTGGAATTCCATCAGAGGTTAACTAGGAATTTCTTTCATGTTGTGTGGCTGATTGGGGGACTTTGTGCTGCAAAGTAAATCAGGGCTCCCTGGCATTCCCGGCACGTCCCTGCCCTCGGAATTTAATAAGGGGTAGCTACCCCGTCACTCACTAACCCCTCTCCGGAAAAATCTTGTCACCGTTTTCCTTTGCAGCTCTTCTTCCAATCGACCAGTTCTCTTCCGAGCAAGTGTGATAGTAATGGCAGTGAAAGAAAAAGGAAAAAGAATTTTGTACCAGTAATTCTGGATACAAGCTGGTAATTATCAAGTATACAACTTAAGATCAAAGGGAAATCAGGTCTTGAACTTAATAAATTCTATAATTACATGACTTATGCATAAAGTGAAATATTTTCTTTAGTTCTGAAAATTATAATACCGGTTTATTTTTACTTTTACTTACGTATATATGTAATATATAGTAAGGATAAGTATTGAGATCGTGAAAAATTTCGAATCTCAGTTTTCAACAGTTTACATGTTTTGAGCTCCCCTGAGTCCAAATAACCAAGTGTCGCAAAATGTTCTGTGTGTATGTGTTAACAGTCTAGCTCATAAACGAAAAGTAGAACGAAACTGATATTAAGTATTTAAGGTTTGTATATGATCCGGATGTGACAGTAACTTTTTCGTTAAAATTGTCTAACCGGAAGTGCTTTATATGAACGCTGAAACACATTTTTACAATTTTCTCAAAAACGGCTCTAACGATTTTGATTAAACTCGGTGTATCATTGTATAATTAAGTGGTCTTTAATATCATTTAAGTCTTATCCCCGTTGAATTTCACTTTACAGGGTTTAAATGCCCATTGTTCATATATGTCTTCCTCTAAAGTACCTTTAATATGGTTTATTTTAAAAAATTAATCATTTCCAATTATTCAGAGTCACGAAAAAATGCTACATATAACTTTTGAAAGAATTTGTTAAGTTAATAAAGGAGAAAAAAAAAATAAAAATGCAGGAAAACCAGCGTTGCTATAGACTGTAGCGCCTAAACGAATGTACCGATTTTAATGAAACTTGGCTAAAGTCATTTTCTCGACACCCTTTAAATTTATCTATATAACATACTTCAACGAAAAGAAGCTGGAAAAAAAAGTTACGAGGGATGGTAAAATTAAATTCCGAATAACTCAAAAAGTATACACTTTTTTGTTGATATTGTATGGTTTTTTTAAAAGTTTATGGAATTTCCTAAAAAAACAAAAAAAATGCGTTAAAATCGGACAATTAGGAGGAAAGATATGGTCTCTAGTTTGTTCCCCTGAAGAAGCGAAAATTTGTATAAATTTAAAATATACCTTTTTAATTGTTGAGACTAAAAAAAACTTTTTTCTACAGATATTTAATAAAGTATCTTACCTCAGAACATCTTTCATATGAAATAAGTATTGAAATTTATACCTTTATTTTCAGTACTATATTTCAACACTACAATCACCACCTCCGGAATCAACTTACTCACTGTCTGTATAGATAACTTTTTCAACTAAAAATATTACTAAATTGACATTACTCAAAAATGTTGAAATTGGAATTAGCCATTCTGTAGTTTATAAAAGCAAAGAAAGTTGTGTGGTTTATAAAAGCAGATGGAGTGACTAGATTTTTATTGCCTACCGTCGATAATACTCAACAACCCACTCCACAAAATACCAAAACCATTACAACCATCCAATAACACATACCTCAAACCTCAAACCCACCCTAAAACCAATCCACCACCCCCCCACCAAACCATCCACTCCCCCCCCTCCCATCACTCCACCACCCAAATCAACCCAACCCCCCCCACCACATCCATCCCTCACCCCCCCTACCCTCTCCCCCTCATAATTCCACTATACCATAATCTTCCCCCCCCCCCCCCTCACAACACCCCCACCCCACCCCCCAACCCACCACCCCACCAACCACCCACAACACCCCAACCCAACCCCCCACCACCCACCCCAACCCCCCACACCCCACCAACCACCACCCCACACCCACCCACCCCACCACACCCAAACAACCAACCCCCACCCACCCACCCCCACACCCCCCCCACCCCAACCCCCCCCCCCCCACCCCACCACCCCCACCCCAACCCCACCCCCCCCACCCCCACACCCCCCCCACCCACCCCCACCCCCCCCCCCACCCACCCCCCCCACCCCACAACCACCCCCACCCCACCCCCACACCCCACCCCACACCCCCCCACCCCACCACCCCCACCCCCCCCACCCCCACCCCCACCCCCCCCACCCACCCAAACCCCAACCCCACCCCCCCCCCCCCCCCCCCCCCCCACCCCCCCCCCCCCCCCCCCCCCCCCCCCCCCCCCCCCCCCCCCCCCCCCCACCCCCCCCCCCCACCCCCCCCCCCCCCCCCCCCCCCCCCCCCACCCCCCCCCCCCCCACCCCCCCCCCCCCCCCCCCCCCCCCCACCCCCCCCACCCCCCCCCCCCCCACCCCCCCCCACCCCCCCCCCCCCCCCCCCCCACCCCCCCCCCCCCCCCCCCCCCCCACCCCCCCCCCCCACCCCCCCCCCCCCCCCCCCCCCCCCCCCCCCCCCCCCCCCCCCCCCCCCCCCCCCCCCCCCCCCCCACCCCCCCCCCACCCCCCCCCCCCCCCCCCCCCCCCCCCCCCCCCCCCACCCACCCCCCCCCCCCCACCCCCCCCACCCACACCCACCCCCCACTTCCCTAACCCCCCAACTTCCCCCCTCCCCACAACCCCCCCCCCAAAAAATTAAATTCTCTCGTTACTAAGCTCAACAACTTTACAAGCCCATTTGATTCGCCGCGATGAAATTACCTCAATTATATTACCCGGATACAGCTCACACAATTCGGCGTTGTGTAACCGTCTGAACTCTCCGGTTAAAAGAAAAAAAAAATGGCCTGCAAAAATATTGGTTTGTTCTCCCTATATAATTTCCTTATTTTGACATTTTGGGAGTGGAGGTCACGTCAAACGGCCGAATATTTTTGTAGGCCACCTTTTTTTTCGATTTTGTGATCATATTATCTTACGATTCAAGTATTAGTTATCTAAGTGTTATTAGTATCTAATTAAATAGACAAATTTTGCCGATCTGCAGATTGAAAACGCCCCAAATTCTAGAATTTTCAGCAATAAAATATTTGTAGGAAAAGGCGAGATAAAGTTATTCAAGAAGTTTTAGGAGGATTTTAATAATTTTATAAAAATGCGTCTGTACCAAGGGCTAGAATATTTACACTGCAAAGAGAAACAGCTGATGAACACTATAAATTTTTTTTTTTTGCACTTACATTTATTTATCCGCACCTGTCAATTATTATTGACAATCAGCAGATGTGCTGGCTTAGTAATGAGAGAAAAATAAAAAAAAATAAAAAATAAATAAATAAAAAAGGCTTGATAGGCATGAGGAATAGCAATACCCAGCGGTATCTCTTCCATGGCTTTTATTTACTAACATTATTTAAGCAGATCCCTCATCCAGACCCTTTTCAGTCGTCTTCTGGAGTTCTCGGGCATACTAGTTGTGGCCATTTCTTTTACCAGCTGGTTGGAGTGCCCGTTTAACATGGTATGAAATCGTTTGTAGTACGTTCGTATGTGTTCATTGACTGTCGGAACGTGTAGGTCAGTGTGTAAAGTGTGATTGTTTACTTACCATGGTGCTTGAGTGATTAGTCGTAGTATCTTAGACTGAAAAGTTTGAAGTTTATTTATGTGAGTTGGTTTTGCAATTCCGTATATTTGTAGTCCGTAAGTCCAAAGAGGTTTTAAAAGATACGTGTAAATACTTAGTTTCTGTCTTGCTTTTAATTTGGAAGGTCGTCTTAACAGTGTATGTAACAATTTTAGTCTTAGATTTAATGTGATTCGTTTTTTCTTCACATGTGGACCCCATGTCACTCCTATCGAATGTAAGGCCTAAGTATTGTACTCTGTCTGTTTGTGGAATCGGTATGTTGTCTAAGTATACAGGAGGGCATGTTTCTGGTCTTAGAGTAAATGTGATGTGCTGTGACTTTTGATAATTTATTTTAGTTTTCCAAAGTTTACACCAATCGAGTATAATTTGTAAGTGATGTTGTAAGTTAAGTGATGCCTCTGTAGGATTGTCGTGCCTGGTAATGATAGCAGTGTCGTCTGCGTAGGTTGCTGTAAGAGTGTGGATACTTTGAGGAATGTCGTGTGTGTATGTGATGTACAGTAGTGGGGCTAGGATTGATCCCTGAGGTACACCAGCTAAAACTGATCGAATTGAGGATAGACCTTGGCCATGTCGAACGGAGAAAAATCTATCTGAGAGAAAGGAATGGAGAATTAAGTAGTAAGTATGTGGAAGTATGGTCTTAAGCTTGAAGAGAAGCCCCTGATGCCATACTTTGTCGAACGCTTGGGCGACATCCAGAAATACTCCGGTTGCATATAATTTCCGCTCTAGTGCTGTAGAGATGTAGTCAGTCACCCTGTGCAATTGTTGTGTTGTTGAATGTAATTTTCGAAACCCGAATTGATGGTCAGGAATAATCTGTCTGTCTGTTAGTATATGTAATAGTCGTGGGTACAATAGTTTTTCGAATAACTTAGAACATACTGGAAGTAAACTAATCGGTCGATATGAAGAAGGGTTGTTAGTGTCTTTGTTTGGCTTTTTAATCATGGTTATGTGTGAGTATTTCCATTGTATAGGAAATTTAGTGGTCCTGAGAATGCAATTGAAGATTGTGGTAAGAAACACTAGAGCTTTCCTTGGCATTTGCTGGAGCGCCTCAGCAGTTATCAAGTCATGACCAGGGGTTTTTCTTTTGGGCAATTGTCTAATTTCTTGTGCAACTTGTGATGGTGTGAAAGGAGGTGGTGGTAGTGTGAGCTGTAGCGGTATGTCTAAGTTATTATGTACAAAAATATCGTGTTCTGTATTAATTAAGTCTGTATGTGGTTTAAAAACAGTGGAAAGATGGTTAGCAAAGAGTTCAGATCTTTCCTCATCCGAAACAGCCCAAGAGCCATCCTCTCTTCGTAGGGGTGCTGACACCTCACGATGCTTTAAAAGATTCCTTGTATGTCTCCATAAACTTCCATCGTCCGTCGAAAGGTTGTTAATAAAATTGTCGTAGTTTGTGCTTTTGAATTTTTGAATATGTCTTTTAAGTTCGTTGTTCAATCTGTTAAAAGTTTGTCGGTCTGAAGGAAGTCTGTTAGTCTGCCATACTTTACGTGCTCTTCTCTTTGCTCTAATCAAGTCCCTTATGTACATTGGATAATGGGGCAAGTTCACTGCTTTTTGTGGCCTGGATGTTGATGAGGCCCATGCTGCATCTTGTATGCTTTTTGTGAATTTTTCAACAGCTTCTTCTAATTCCTCATGATTTTTAATTGAACCTGGAACGGAAAGATTGGTGTTCAAATAGTCTCTATATGCGTCCCAGTTCATGCAGCCTTTTATGAGCCTAGGTCTTTTTTGTTCCTCGGAAGGCGCGTAGAAGAGAACCATGTGCACTGAGGAGTGATCAGAACAAAGATCAGAGCTTGTATTGACGGAAAATGGTACGGTTCTTAGTCCTTTTGTAATAAAGAAATCAAGTAAGTCGGGAGTTTTGCGTCTGGAGGGGGGCCAATAAGTTGGTGAATTTGGTGTTACAGTGTCTAATGAAAGTTCATGGAGGACAGACCAGAGATTTCTGCCTCTTGGAGTACACAGCCTTGAGCCCCAGCCTTGATGCTTAGCATTATAGTCTCCACCTGCGATGAAGCATCTTCCGAGGCGTTTGAAGAACTCAGAAAACATCGTGGGTGTAAGCTTGTACTTAGGGGGACAGTAAACTGAGGCAAATGTTATAGTGTAGTGTTTAGTGTATAGTGTTATTCCTGTCGATTGTATGTCGGGTGTAATGGGTAAGTCTACGGGATTGTGTTTCAGTGAATTTTTGACGAGTATAGCTGTTCCTCCATGTGCAGTTTTATCTGGGTGATCAGTTCTGTAAATTGTGTAATCCTGGATGTAAATTTTTGATCGGGATGTCAGGTGTGTTTCTGTTATGAGTGCTACGTCGATTCTTTTTTCGTGCAAGTATAAGTCGAGTTCAGTACTGTGCTGTTTCAGTCCGTTGGCATTCCATAGAAGAACTGACAAGGAGCCTACAGTTAAATTATTGTGGGCCATAATTTGGGCACCAGACCTGTGTAACCTGTGACAGTTGTTGAAGAAGAATGAAAAGGGGCTGGATTAGGTTATTTAATCCATTAATTATATTAAATAATTGAGAAGAGCCATTATCTACCGGAGGTATCGGTTGGGTAATGCCTCTCCTCGTACCTGTACATGTTTTCTGATTAGGGGGTGCTGAACTAGATGATGTTTGGTTTTGTTGTTGCGGAGGTCCTGCGATGATCTGTGGTTCCCCTTGGTTGTGACGTTGCCGTATTGGAGGGAATTCATGCATGCCTGGAGGTCCCTGCGCTGGCTCTGCTACTGTGGAACGCTGAAGACGATTTCTTGCATTGCGCTGAAACCTGAGATCTTTCAGCGTCTGGCAGCCTCTGTAATTAGCGGGGTGCTGACCGGCACAGTTGGCGCATTTCGCGGGGGTGTCTCTCGTTTTCAAACATGAGCTGGTTTCATGATATTCACCGCACTTTACGCATCGTGGTCGATGGTTGCAATAAGTTTTAGTGTGCCCATATTGCTGGCACCGAACACACTGAGGAATATTTCTCTTTTGACGCGGTTCCTCAATTTTAATATGTGAATAATAAAGAAATTCAATACTAAAAATTTCTTCTCTAAACGTCTCTTTTGTAATGTCCACAAAGAACATAGGAAGGGGTTTTTTGAATCTAGATATGACGTTCACTACATTGGTGGCTTCGTAACCCAATTTTTTAAATTCCTCTTTAATGATATCGATTGGTGTTCCATGGTGAAGATGTTTAACAACAATCCTTGGGCATTTGTCCTGTGGAAGTTGGTAGGTATGGAAGTCGGCGCCTTTATTTCGCAGGCTAGAATTTAATTTTCGATATACGTCAGGATTTTCTGGGTACACAGTGACACCTTTCAATGTAGACTTAGTTTTAAACATATTAGGACCCGTTTCGTTTTCTAGAAATGAGATTAATGCATGGTAATTTTCAACACCGTTTATAAAAATTGGTGAAGTTTTATTGTTTTGAGGCGGTCTTCTAACTTCTTCTGTTTGTAAATTAGTGATGTTGGTTAGAACCTGAAAACTGTTCGAGGTTGGGATAGATTCTGTCGGTCGTTTTTGAGCTCTTGGCTCGCTCGAATCTATCATAGGTCTTTTACGACCAATAACCAGTTCCCAGGAGCCGTCTTCATTGTTTATATCACTGTTTTTAAAGTTCATGTTACTTACCTCAGTTTGAGATGATTCCACCATTGTTGGCGGTGAAATCCGCTCAATCTTTGTTTGGTGTTTTGTCCTTAGCAATCTTGTCTTGATAAAACACTTTTGTTACACAAAAATTAGGTATTTACACTTAATTAACACTTTTTTTGGAAGACAATACTAAATTAACCTTTCGCCTTATTCAACATCAACAGCTGTTCAACACTATAAATGAAAAAAAAAAAAAAAAGAAAATATATTCAAATTGACTAATTATAAAGTTATGTTCAGTATTAAATATCTGATTATTATTATTATGTATTGTATATATTGTATTTATTTTCAGGGGAAAATAAATAAATGAAGTAAGAAAAAAATAAACAGTCTATTTCAGTTTTTTTCAAAAGCAGCCTTTATTTTCTCAAAATGGTGGCTGATAGAATTTTTTGGACTTAAAAGACATATGGAAATATAAAAATCAGGAAATATTCCTCGAGGGAGTGAAAACAAATTTTTTTAGCCGAACAATGCAATTATTATATGTACGTTTTAAGTTTTAATTTTTGAATACGCAAGAGAACAAGATAGAACAGATTAGTTGAAAATTAAATATTTATACTGCTGATGTTGTGATTGTTAAATGCTTAAATCTCAAATTTCTCATGTCCGTTTCAAATATGTTCTAATGAAAAAGAAAATATATTTTTCTATCTTTGGTTTTTGGGGAGAGATAGGTGATTCAGCATGAAAGATCCTACACCTCAAAATAACGATTGGTCATGAATGTTTTGAAAAATATACCTATTTAATTAATAGGTATGGAATCACCCCATAGTATATTTCCTTCTATAATATAGTCCATATTACACGACTGATACCTATTGCACAGTATTTTTATTTTTAAAATAAAATTCAACTGATTTTTTTATTTTTACATAGAACCATCATAATTGAAATACTAAAAAGGAGCGAATCCAATAACGCTCTAATTCTCTGGAAATTATATTTTAAAAGACGCTTTAGAATGTGGTTTAAAAATAAGATAGCAACAGATCATAAATTTGTACTGCTATGTTCCTGGACTTCGCGTTTCTATAGCGAGTAGGGAGTTTCAGGAACCACATTTATTCTATTTAATATTTACATTTGTATTTATATCGGTTCCAGAAGGGAATCGATCAACAGAAGAATATACGAATTGTGTATTTAAAGGTTACATACCACAGACCCCCTACTGTAGTGTCCTAGATTGATTGATATACTTCTTATTGAATTTCTTTTCGAAAGGTATCGTGTTTATAAATTTACTATTTGTTCTATAACTAATTGATGGCTTGCATGGGAAATGGTAAACTTAACAAGATGATTTGATAACTACTATATTTATAAGCTTAAAAAAAAAATATATATATATATATATATGTACAATAATTATAAGAGGATCATATTAGAGGAGACTGCTATTTTGGATATGCCTGATTGAGGTTACTAATAATCTATTGATTCTATTAATGATTGGCAACACAAGTTTACCAAAGTATAACTACATGAATGTTTCTAGTTAGCTGTTTCTTCATGGTGAGGGGTGTTGCAGATATCTCCAGCTGTCTCTCTTCTCCTGGCTGCCTCCCTGGACACTCCAAGATTGACCCCCAGTTGCCTCTGTGGACTCTCCAGTCCATGTTGCTCTCTCAGCCTCTCTTCCTCAAATGTTCTCTTTCCAACCTTTCTGTCATCCTCCTCTCGTTTGTAGTTTTCTCTAATTGGCTGAATTTTCGTAGCATAAGGGATGACTACGCCCCCCGGCCGTACTCTGTTTCCTCTTTCTCGAAGGTGTTTCTGTTCAAATATGCCCGCGTAAGAGCGGTATCGGTACTTTGGTGTTTTTGACTCTGTCCTTAAGTGTTTTATCGCCACTTACAAAAGGTTGCACTCAATAGTGGGTCGTTACTCTCCCTCAGGTAACCAACCGCCCAGGTTTTAGCACTTATGATTTAGACTTATTTATTCCTTTGTAATAATTAAATATATCCCACATGCAGTCTTTAGAATAACTTGCAGTACACATCTATTACCATTTTCGGAAAATTAGAGATGACAAAATTTTGTTAGAATAAAAAAAAATAAAAATCCTCATTCCAAAATATCAATTTTAAATCCATTTTAAGAAAACATTATCTTTTACGTAGTCTTTTATTTATCGCCTGCTGTTCAACAAAAAGAAATGTGGCTTATAAAAACAACATAAAACTTGAATTTTCTGCTTAAAGTTGATTATTATTTTATCACCAATAGCATTATGTATTATGGGAGGGAACAAATATATATAAAATGACTTCGACGACGTTTTTTTTTTTTTTCGTTTATAGAGGACCGGATGGGTGTGCATGTTTTCTTACTAATCACTAAATTCTCCACTGCATCACAACATATCTAAAAGAGACAGTCCAGCGAAAAAAATTGTGTCTAATTAATTCGACGGGCTCCATGACAGGATTGAACAGATGTCGAACACAGGATTAATAAGAGCTGTTAAAAATGCGGAGATCCCGGAGGGGCGGGAAGACATCCTTCGGCCACGTGGGCGTGGATACCACAGCCTTTATAATATACAGCTCCAACGCCTACTGCATCATGCCTCATTAGTGATTTTGTCAGGGATTAGATCTTTATCTGGGGTCAATGCTTCCGCCTCCAGAGCAAATATTAAAAATGTTGGCAAATTTTTAAAGAAACGTTTAAGTCCAGCTTAAAGTTTAAGTTTAAGCCCAGTTTAAACTCTCGTTTAAACCGTTACAAGTACGTTAAAATATCGATTGTGGAAATTCATGTTTTGGGATTTAAATAGTTTTATTAATTTAGCAGAAGTATTTTTACAAAATAAAATATTTATAACATTTAGGATACAGAGAACTTAAAACACCCAAAGATAAAAGATAAAACAAATAATCGCAGTAGGAAAGTAAACTACTTTTTTTATGATAAGAAAAGTAACAGTCTTAACGATCGTTATTTTAACGTAATAGCAAGCGAAATATCAAGCTGTAGTCACATGCTACACGTGTACAAGACCACTTAAGAGGATTGTACAAAAATAAGAGGTTTAGAGTTCGGTATAAATATAAGAATATTATAATTGTAGTTTGACAGGTTGTTAAATATTGCAATATAAAACATCATTGGGTATATCACATAAAATATGTAACTAAATTGCATAAAATATGATTGTATAAATCCCTGTGCCGGTTCTCATGAGTGATAGACTTTGATGTATGGGGTATCAAACGAAAGGGATTTCGTGGATTTTCTTTTTGAAATAGATATGAACATTTTTCCAGTTAAAAATATATTTCATCCTGTTTAAAATTTTTGTTTATTATTGTTCTTATTCCCAATATTAAAATTTTCCGATTTTCCTTTTGAACTGAACATGGACATTGTTTTTCAGATAGCAATGTATTTCCTTCATTTTTTAATATATTTTTATTATTCTTATTCACAGTATTAAAAAAATCTCCTTCTAAACTGGATATAGACATTTTTACAGTTAATAATTCCTTTTTTATATATTTTTTATTATTAAAAATTTTCCGATTTTCCTTCTAAACTGAACGTGAATCGTTTTTAAAAGATAAGGTCTAAGTTGATTAAATTTAATTTTAAATTATTCTAACCTAAACTTATTATGTCCCTGACATAAAACTTCCGACCTGCTGCCCACAAAGCTTAAAGATTATTTCGAAATTTGGGCATTTCGCAATAGGAAATTTTCTGGTCTCAAAAAAAAAAAATGAAATAAATATTTTTAACTTTTCTTTTTTGAATAATACACATTACAAAAAATGTAATCTGCACTAGGGCAGTATTGAACCCTTTTCCTGATCTAAGGAGCGATGATTTTTATGAACAAGGTTTCAAACGAAAGGGCACATGGAGGTACAAGGTTTCACATAGAAGTACCAAATGCCAATTTAAAAATTTGAAGCCATACTGCAAACACAATGAAAGTGTACAGATTGTGGATTGTGGAATTTCAAAACTCAAGACTAGATATAGCTTTTATACTATAAGTACTATTCACGAATTATACTTCTTGTTTTTTAGTGAGTGACAGCCAATGTTCTTCAACACCAAAGAAACAGATCTCGAGAGAGTACAGTGATTGAAAAACTGTGTCTTACTGTGTTCAACTACAAAACTTGGAGGGGTACTTTTCCAGTAGGACAAGCTAATAACTTATTAAGAGAATTGAACCTTCAACAATCGTGAAAAAGTATAAAGCTCTATCAATAATTGATATTGACACAATTATTGTGTTGACTATCTTGATAAATAATATTATGTTGTATATAGGAATCATTACATAAAGAGCCAAAGGCAAAACAGTTCATTATTTTTTTCACCTCTGTTTCTAGACCGATTTTCTTTTATTATTTAGAAGCTATTGGCGAGTATTAGTGTTATCAATAAAAAAAAAAAAAAAAAAAAAAAAAAGAATGGAAACAGTATATATAAATAAAACTGATAGTTTGTTCTAAACTGCTAATCTCAAAAAGTCCTTCACCGGTCGCTCTGAAATTTTGACACAACGTCGTAATCAAATTCAGGAGTGTTTTTATATACATAACATTGCCACCCGACCTTTCATTTCGAAATGATGAACGATAAGCATGAGTAGCTATGGACTATAGCTACCAAATCGGTTATAATAATTTTAGTGAGATTTGGCTAAAATCTTCTCCTCGAAGCCCTAGTAATTTATGTATACAACATAATTCCACGAAAAGAGGCTGACAAAACATTTACGATAAATTCAGAATTCAATAACTTAAAAGTACACAATTTTTGGTTCAACAAATCTATAAGTATTTGAAAGATTCCTGGATTACCTACCAAAGGAAAAGAAAAAATCTGTATTACGACAAATTTATATTTGGTATATAACTAAAGGATGAGTACAATATTGAAATGAAACAATTTGCACTGACCGAAGGAGTAAAGTGGGTTCAAATATATATTATAAGGAGAAACTAAATTGAAATTGGTTTTTCGTATCTGAAAAACCCTGAAATACAAATTTACAGAGAAATTTAATAATAAATCTTTTTCAAATTTTCACCAAATGAGTGAACGTTGGATTCATAATGACACAATAACGAAAAAGTACACAAACACACTGGGATATTTTCTTTTTTACATATAAAAGTGGATTTGCTAATATGGAAGAGTTGAAAAAAAAGTTGGAAACATGCAAATTCATTTATGTTTTCCTCAATTGATAATTATGGTCGAATATCGACCACTTGGCAGTCATCGCTGTCTCTTATATTACGATTTTTTTTATTTATGAAATTTACAACTGTATAAAAACATACACACATATAGTAAATGTAATACACAGTAATACAATCACATGAGAACACTGGCAGAGAAACAACCCACTCTAATATAATTTCTAAATAAGAAGATAACGAGGTCATCTTCTTTTCAGACGTCTCGGAGCTATATTTCGAATGAATTAGAGAGATGAATTAACATCTAACGTGAGAGTTCTTACTAGGATTTCTTAAACCAAAGAATCTTATAATGAATAATTAGTCCTTATTTTATATTAGCCAACTTATTATTTTCTTTTCACGTTTGGCGATTCTTCGGACGGAACCTATTCCAGGACAAATTCTGAAGAGAAAATAGGGGAAAGAAAACAGACTTATTTTAGCCCAGGGACTAAATAGTAATAATTTAAATGGTAGTGAATTATAGAAAGGAGGGAGGTTTGATGGTGGCTCCACCGCTACAGCCCCTAAATAAATTAGCTACTTGGAGTATTTACCCGACTTGAGTTTCAACTTGGTTTTTGCTCTCCATCAGTTATTTATCGTTAGGCTCCCGGGGGGCACGTTTTGTTCTCACGAGGGGTTCGAGGGTATATGTAACTCAGCCATTTTTGAAATTTATAGGAAAAATAACAAACATTGTAAAAAGTTATTTTTATATATTGTATTTCGTTTATTTTTGTATCCTATCTTCAGACAACTTTATTATCTTCATATCATCTCATTTATCTATAAGACCTTTTTTTTAATGTAAAAACTTTCCTTAATTTCAGATTGGATGGATTTTCCAAATGGAAATGTCCAATCTGAAATTTAGTAATTGTTTACATAGTCACAGAAAAAATCTGTCACACAACTTTCACTTACCCTTCTCTTCTTAGCAGAAGTAAGTATTTTTAGACAAAGGGGAAGTGAAATTAAAAATTATAGACATCTTATTTATTTATATTTTATTGTGGGTATTTTTATTTGTATAAGTATATACCATATATATATATATATATATATATATACAAATTTTAATATTTATATCGCTGTAATACAAATAAATATTAAATAATACCAACGATAGCATTTACGAAAACCGCATATGTATATGTATAAAACATTGTCTGAGTCCGTATTATATTAAACTCAAGTTACGTATGGAAGCCTGTTCTAATTTTTCCCGAAGAGCTTGGGTGAGCTCGGGCGCACTCGTATTCCTTTGGTTCCCCCATTACAACTATTCTCCGTTACGATCTCTTATTTCTCCTTCAGTTAATAATACAATTCTTTCATATTTTATATTACATACATCAATGTGGAATGGTTAATTGTTTCAAAGAAAAAAAATTAAAGGTACTTTAGAAGAAGTTAATATTGAAAATTAGCCATTTAAGCCTGTTAGAGATCATTAATGAGAATAAAAACTACATTATATTAAAAAATGCTTAGTGTTACACTGATATCATGAACACACAAATAAACCTCAAAACGCGTATTTCCGCTGAAAACTGAGATTCGAAAAATTTCAAGATCTCAATATTTTCCTTTAATATATATTTCATATATAAATTAGTGAAAGTAATAAAAAAAAAGTCTTATAGATAAATGAGATGATACAAAGATAATAAAATAGTCTGAATATGTAAAACGGACCGCATCGGTATGAATTTATGATTTATTTTTATATCGTACGAAATAATAAATTAATTCATAGTAAAATAATATGGAGAAGATACATGACAATCTAGTAGGTTGGAAAACACTGTAGATAAAATATCTGGGTTATATAGTTTACTGGGAACATATTTTAAATAACAAAAAAATAAAATATTAAGATTGACGTTATCAAAATATTAAAAGAACCTAATTACGAGATTAAGAATTAAATAAAAAAATATTGATTTTTTTTTTGTTAAATATCAATAAGATAAATAATAAACCAAAAAAATTTTAAAATCGCGATAACTCTACTAATAGTGCTTTGATTTCGATGAAAGTTTTTCTTCATTTTTTAGGAAATTTAAATATCTTTGAATTATTTTATCACAATATCCACAAACAAGTGTATACTTTTTGAGTTATTCGGAATTTTATTTTACCATCCCTCGTAACTTTTATTCCAGCTTCTTTTCGTTGAAGTATGTTATGTAAATAAATTTAAAGGGTGTCGAGAAAATGACTTTAGAGAAGCTTCTACAGTCTATAGCTTACAGTCTATAGCAACGCAGGTTTTCCATTTTTATTAACTTACCAATTTCTTTTAAAAATTATATTTAACATTTTTTCTAACTCTAAATAATTTGAAATGATTAACTTTTTAAAATAAACCATATCAAAGGTACTTTAGAGGAAGACGTATGTGAACATTGGGCATTTAAGCCCTGTAAAGTGACATCAATGGGGATAAGACCTGATTGATATTAATGACAACTTAATTATAAAACGATACACCGAATTTAACCAAAATCTTTAGAGCCGTTTTTGAGAAAATTGTAAAATTGTGTTACAGCGTTGATATAAAGTGGCAATTCCGATGAGCCGATTTTAAGGAAAATGTTGCCGTCACATCTCAGGCATATACCTATCTTAAATACGTGATATCAGTTTCGTACTACTTTTGGTTTTCGAGTAGAGTGTTCACATACGCACAGAACATTTTTCGGGACTTGGTTATTTGGAAAACTTCAAACAAATTTTCTCGATCGCAATAATTAGTCTTACTATATATTACATATATACCTAAGTGAAAGTAAAAACACATGTCCATTCGAGATATAAAATGAAATAAGAAAACGAGAATAAGAAAACAAAAATATTAGACGTCAAATTTATTTGAAAATAAAATAAAAGAGTAAAAGAGAGAGAAATTCAGTGCTGGGTCGGAACATATACTCTAATCAAAACTAATAAGCCTTGGTTGTTTTGGTCCTACAATATTCCTGAGGGAAGGGACGAGGGACTTTATTATATCACAATTTTTATAATAAAATTGCTCTTTTCAAATACATTTTATTGCAATGAAATAAAGGAATATCCTTTTATTTATAGCACTCAATATTTTAAGGATTTTATTCCTTTTTAAATAAAAAAGAAATAGAATCATAAGAGATTTTACTTTTATCAGAAATTCTTGGTTTGTATCTAGATTATTCATAGAATGTAAATTAAATTATTTGTCATATATACATTTAAGAAGACATAGTTATTGATTTGTTTAATCCAGAAAATTCTCAATTTAAAAAATAGTGAATGCCTAATATTATTCAAAGGTGGTACACAGCCTATATCACAACTTCAAAAATTGTTATTCTACTTCTAATTAATGTAACCTTGGAGTAATTTTTTTTCATATTAAATTTTCTTTTTTATAATAAAATCCATAATTATTTACTTTACTATGCCAATCCCTTCCAAGACTGTCAGGGATATTGTCATAATAATTCTGCTTTAAGAGCTGGTGATAATTTATTGCTGTGGACTGTAAAATTAGAGAAGTTAATGGATTAAAGAAGTGAATATGTAAAATTGATTGCTTTATTTTATTACATGTGGTCTTCTTTTTTTCGTCTTTGGAAACCTTAACAAGAAATTGCAGTATAAGAAAAATAGAAGTAACCA
Source organism: Nezara viridula (assembly GCA_928085145.1). NCBI lineage: Eukaryota > Metazoa > Arthropoda > Insecta > Hemiptera > Pentatomidae > Nezara > Nezara viridula. Next base: position 112,613,283 of record OV725080.1, read on the forward strand.
CCGATAAAATGATTTATTAAAACGAGAATAACTGAATCCAAGGCAAAATGGATCCCGGATTTGATTTTTGGAGAGGAACTTTCTATTTATTTTTTAATTAATTGTTGTTAAACTGGAAGAAAAAAAACTACTTATGAAAAAATTTAAGAAAAGAAAAGCGGTTCTTAAAGACAAAAAAAAATAATAAGTACAATAATACTCTTAAAGAGATATATCTTATATTTTCTTCATGGCATGTGCTTACATTTAGAAACTATATATGTATTTAAATTTAAAAAGAGAATATATTGCGATTGTTTAAAGATTTAGCATAGACCACTAACATAAAAAAAAATTGCTTCAGCCTAAAAGTCCTTCCTCTCCCAGTAAATTCGCTAGTGATCTGTTAGTGCAAAAGGTTTATAGGTTTCAAACAAGTTTATTCCCTTTGCGCTAAAGGTGACATTTTGTAGTATACAACTGTTATAAGTAGTGTGCTCAATAATAACACACACACACACAAAACAATTAATAATAAATTAAAATAATTAAGTGCAGGCCCTACTCGACTACTTAGACCACTGCGGCGCGGGCTCGGTTCCTGCATGGAGTAGGTAACGTCCCCACCACGAGATTCATATGGTCTTAAACCGTAGCTCCTGGTCCTCCAGGTTGGGCGTTTGGTCTAGGCCTCATAATCCCCTACACCATAAAAACTGGGTGGAAGATTGAAGCAAAGGATTGCCAACAATCCTCCAGGAAAGTTCCTTCTGAAGGGGGAGTGAAATGTGATCGCGTCCGGTTAGTAAAGGACGGGCTCCCTGGATATCTCGAAGAAGAGAGGACAAAACGATCACTACTGTCCGCTATAACAGCTTCAAGCTGCTGAAGAAGATTCATGACTTAAAAAGTCCAAGTCAACAGGCATAAGAAAAGAAAGAAAGAAAAAGAGAAGTAGTCTGCAGAATAAGAAACTCGCAGAGTGAAATAAAATATGAAATTATACTAATCAATCATAAAAAAATAATCGGTTTTTGTTTTTGTCGGTTGTTCAATTTTTAGTTTATTTAAGAAGATGAAGAAGTGGCGATACTTTATTACTTCTGAAGTTCGTATAATTTGTTTATCTGGAACCTAGTGGCATGTGCATGAAGCTACTTCCTTGATTTCATAGAACAGATTGAATATGATGATAGTATTATTTTTTAAATTTTGTCTGATTCAAACCCGTAGGGTACCTCAGGCTTCATATAAAAAAATCGCAGAGCTTCAACTTCAACTTCGACACTACCCATAAGATCTATGGAGAAATTAGAAAAGAAGCTTGAGCAAGGAATTAGAAAAGAGTTCGCCTGACGCACGCGAAAACGCCAGTCGGACTAACGACGACTTCGCGGCTTCCCGTCCGTCTGTCGGTCGTTACCTCTGGTCGTTAGTTTTGCATAATTATAAACAAACAAGGGCTTAATTAATTACCTCTGTCGCTGAAGCCAGATCACGCAAACTCCGAATTAACATTAAGTAAGATTTCTGGCGGATAGTGGGGGCTACGGTAGTCCCTGATCCGTCTATGTCACAGTCCCTGAGTCAGCCGATCCTATCGCGCGTCCTTACAACTACATCATATTTCTACTTTCGTAGCGGGCGAGTTATGAAGTGAATCAAATGGCTCTTTTCCGGTTGAAAAATTAATCCAACCAATCTAACTGACATTTTTTTTCTCCCTTTTTATCTCATGAATGACAAAGATATATCACATTAGATTTCAGTCATAGATCCTCTGTTTTGGCGATTGTTAACTAAAATTACAGGAGTTGAATATTCATTATGGAACTGAAAATATTAGGAGTAACGCTGTAAGAAAATAAATGAATTCGTATTTAACGTTTAGGATTAATCAAGGATTGATCATTAAATTCTATTTTTTTTAAAACATTTATTTAAATATCTATCTGAAATTACAACAATACATTTGATTAATTCGGAATACTCCCTCGGTATCCGCATTCAAAATCCTCCTATTCCAATTCCTGTTCCAAAAACAGTCAGCTACTTGGTAATCAAAGCGATTATGCTGTTCATTGCCAAGAATATTACAAGAATTACCTAGTCTCGATCCAACTCAAAACATCTTTTTTTTTTTTTCAATACTTTACTACCAATACCGAGACCGCCTAGTAGTTGCAAGACCAAGACCAAAACTGGTAAAAAACAAAAATGGAAAACCTTGTTTGTAAATACAAATTAAGCCAAATAATTTCTAATATTAGAGTATTTTAGTTACCATATGTAAAGAATTGTTAGAACCAATATACTTTTGCATTTAATTCTTCCAATTTTTTATTTTTGTTTTAGTTAGATTTCCCCATTCTGAAAAATAATAGCAATATCCCTATATTGAATACATAATAATAGACCGTAGTATTATTAAGGAAGGAGATGGTCCGAGGTGGCGGTCATAAATAGACTAACTTCTGTTCATTTTTCCTAGAATTGGTGTCTTGAGGTTTTGTTTTTTATATAAATTAGGCCATTATACACCAACATTTTATTTATTAGCAATTTTATAACGTTTCGACCATCACTAGGGCCATTTTCAAGTCTTATTGAGTCCTCCATTAAATATCCATTATTAATGTCATATTAATTTTTCACTGAAAAAATATTGGTGTATAATTGCCTATAGAGAGAAACACTTTATTTTCATATGAAATATTAAATATAAAAGGTTGCTGCCCAATTGTATTGGGTTGCTATATACACAGCATACTCATTAATCCGTAGGATAATAAATAGACTTATAAATAAATATACAGAAGTGGTTAGTTTATATGAGTATAATAAATATATTTATATAACAAATTAAAAATGTACCCATCTAAAGTAACATGTTTAATAAATAGCAATGAGCTAATAGCTAACTGCAAGACGCTTTGGGCTAGACTCGTCTTGGTCTTGAATTTGGGCAACAGCACAAATTAGTGTGTTGAGTGAAAGTTGTCTGATGGTCGCATCGGATATTTTTTATCAGTTCCATTTGAAAAAGGTTTATTATATTTTGTTATCAATTACGAAGAATTAAGGCGTCGTCAGATGCGAAGAGCGCCGCCTATCTAAAGCCTTAAAGAGAGCGACCCAGATAGAAGACAAACACGGGAAGGGAGGGTTGATGGAGTGGGCTATATTTAATACAACTTATCGATAGCCGAGGGGTTTAGGGCCCTTTAGATAAACACAGATGAAATACGGCCCTTATAATGCCCTTCCTCCAACTGTAAAGGCACAAATCACAAAAACTATCTAACTCTCCTCACACACTCGGGATTAACACTGAAGGCTCTATTATGCCGTAGTTGGATAGGGATCAGTAGCCGGGTCTCCGGTGTAATATTACGTCATAAACTGTCAGCGTGAGGTCCTATTGCATCTGTTCCATAGGAAGCCATTCTTTGCGTGCTCTTTTATTGCATTGGGTTACTGGAATGACTCATTTTGGAAGTTATATTGCTTATATATGTATATATATATATATATATATATATATATATATATATATATATATATATATATATATATATATATATATATACATTTAAAAAAAATATATAGGGCGAGTCGGAAGGAACGGACTAAACTACAGAAGAGGGTTGCGTACTAGAAAATAAAAAAAATCCCATTCATTCATTTTTTTAAATTTTATTGGGTGATTAGAAATAAGCTATATTTTATACATGCGTTAGCATGATGATTTTTTTTACAACTAATTGTAAATATTACAATAAATACATCATTTTTAAGTTGTAATTTGTAATTATAGTCATTTTAGAGAATCGTCCCATAGACATTAACGCCCATGCTTGCAGTGGACTACTATTTAGATTGTTCAGGATTAGAATTATAATGGCTCTTAAAGGATGTTTTTCTAAACATCAGAATGCAGATTTACTTTCAGAATAACGGAGTTCCCGCTCATTTTGTTGTACTGAATTGTTTTTTATTAGTGTTGCCCAAAATCGGTCTAATATCTGTATAAAATACCAGGACTGTTAAAAGAAATCGATTTTTTGAATAAAAATAAAGGCAGAATAGTTTTAAATATTTGGACTTATCTTAGTTACTATATGTAAATAATTGGAAGAACCAATATATTGTTGCATTTAACTCCTCTAATTTTTCATTCGGACTCGGTTAAGTTTCTCCTATCTAAAAATTACAGTAATATCTCTACAGTAATAAGCTAATAAGTAACTGCAAGACTGTTGCGAGACTCTTGAGCAAAACCAAGACCATGACCAAGACTGAGTTTGCGAGACCAAGACTCTTCTCGGTCTTGCATTTGGGCAACACTATTGTTTATGGGGCTAGTTAAAAGAAGTATACAAAATAAAAGTAGACATTCGGGATGCACTAATTCAGTGAATTAAAAATGGTGTAGGCGTCGTCAAAGGAGGGCATGAAACCATCAGGAAGACAACTGTTTTGCTTCGAAGACAAAGCTCAAAGCGTCTAGAAGTAAATGGTATATTCGATAATTTATTTAAAAAATACTACGATAACCGACATTCTTATAAATATTTGAAATGTTGGTTGTATTGAGTTTCTGGCTTTTGAGAATTTAAAAATAAAATGAAGTTTTTTTTGTTTTTTTTATCTTGGAGAAATGATTATTATGCTATGTCTATTGTTTAATATGGTTTATTGTTGATAATTTGTATGAGTATTGTTATGAAGAGGGAGAAAAAAAAGAATGAAAAGATATGTCATATACATATAGAAAAAATAGAAAAATGTATTATAAAATTAATGTATAGATTGATAAGTATGCTGTGTACGAAGCAACCCTATGTAGTAGGGCAGCATTACTTTTAATAAAGTATTTTCTTTTATTTGTATAATGTTGTATGTTTTTAATCATCCAATAAAATTTGAACAAATAAAAATCGGACGAAATCATTTTTTTTTTAAATATTATTTTATGTGTACAACTCACTCTTGAACAGTGGAAACACGACTACGCCATGAGATGCATTATCTTTTACTCATATTATTGTTATACAGGTTATATCAGTAATTCCAGCTCCAAAACATCCACCCAAGTAATATCATCCCGTTTTTCTCTTTCACGCTGCCTCAGAATAAAATTATTTATTTTTTACGCTTTTAAAAATAGATGTTTATTAAATAAAGCAGAGAGACACTTTGATATCACCATGTTTTGCAGCCACATAAGTCACGATACTGTGGTCTCAAGCCACCCCTCCCTTCTCCACCAAACCTCCGAAATGCGCTGTTATTTGAATTTTTCTTAAAAATTATTAGTGAAGAGTTGATGTCTTAAATCTGAAATACTTTAAGCACGAATGGTTTTATTCTATACATTCTTATTAATGAATATATATTCATGTCTATTGGTTTTAAATGAGATAAATTGTAATATTTATACAATATCCCGCCCGTTGTATTGGTCCGCCGGAACTTTATATTAATCAATTATCAATTATAATATGAAATTAAGTTAATATAATAAATTTTTGTGTGGGCGTACACATCGATTCATTATTATTGAGAATCAATAAACATTTAACTATTTAATAAATCAACTATATCTAAAAAAAAAACTGTATCCTAACAAATAATGTCCGATTTCGATGATTTTTTTTTTTTTAATTTTTAAAGAAAATTCAGAAACCTTTCAAATCATCATGCGTATAATCCGCTATGAATTATATCTATTTTGAACTATACGCAAATAAGTTAAGTTCCTTTAGAAACCAGTAGACTTTTTATCAGTTTTCAAATTTTTAGAAAAATTTGCATTTCAAGGAAATTCGAAATTGTCAAACAGAAGAATAATCATTTATTTTACTATTGTAATGAAAAAACAGGGAGTGAGAATTGAAATTATAATAAAACAAAACAAAGTGACAATGACAATATTCCCCCTAGCGAGCGTAGCTACGAGACGCAAGTTGTAAATAGTTGAAAATAGGAAAGCAAGTGTATTTTGCTAAGTTAACCAAAAGAAGCAAAAACTCAACAGAAAACAAAACCCAACAATAACACACTCAGACAATCAACCACAAACAATAACACCAGCAACATACACAAAAACAAGCTAAAGACCACCACTTGATCATTTACACCACTCACACTACGCCAAATAGTCCGTGAGCCTATAAGGAGTTTAAACAACACCCACAAACCCAATCCACACACCAATTATATATATAATTCCCAAAAAAAAAAAACCCAATCAGAAACAATAAACCTTACAGGCCAGACATCGCCCAAAACCTTCAAAACCACCACCTACCCCAAGTCTAGAAAAGCCCACAGTACAAAAGCTGCCCAACCACCCCCTCTACCCCCCCCCCCCAACGAAACCCCGAAACACGGTACCAAACCACACCCCAACCCCAAAAAAAACACCCAAAACACGCCCAATGAATGGTTCACAAAACCGCTGACCCCCCACCCCATCAAAACCCCACCACACATAAACTAACACATCACACCACACACCCCCCAGATCAATCATAACCTCTAATTCACTACACAACCCCCACCCATAAAAGGAAAAAAACACCTGCCCCACAAACGCCACACCTCCCACCCCAAGTCCCCACGCCCCGATCCCATCTCCACTCTACCCAACACCCAAATCCCCCCCAAACCCCTCAACACCCCGCCCCGTGCGCAAATTACCAGTAAATAAACCTCCCCCCAATACCTACCCCAAGACTTCTCCTCTACACCACGTCCAAATACCGTCCTCTCCCCCAAGCTAGGAAAACCCCGCCCTAAAATATCCACCAAAATCGCACATAACAAACAGACGATAAAGCTATTCAAACTTAACGCTTCAACGACTTTAAAGCGATTCCACAAAGTCCTCTCCCTGTTCTTCATTAACCGTTTAAACCGAGTTACTCTAGATCAAAGGCTAGGCCGGGGAGGTGATACGATGTAGGATGAGTACCCAAGCCTTTGTGCCCGGCCGTGCTATCATCCCCTCGCTGTCGAGGCTCCTCTTCACCATCTCTCTTCGAGTAGTACCGCTCAAGTTGTTCTCGTTGCTGATAGTGAACCGCACCAACTTGTTCAATACACTATTTGCAAGTATCATTAGCTGTGTATACCCCACTCTTCCAGTGGAACCAACTCTGCGAGATTGGATGATCAATGCCCATTTATCGCAGATCTATTTCAGAATATAGTGTCTACAGCAGCTCGTTAGAATTTTTAGTTTAATTTGTATATTACATAAAGAGATATAAAAAAAAAAATATTTCTAAGGGTCTTTGGCGTCATTAACGGTGTCAGTGCAATAGTACCTGATTGTCTAAAAATTATTATTTCCGGAAAGCAATCATATACATTTGGATTATCGTTAAAAATGGATACGTGTTGTTAAAAAACACAATATGTTTATAAGATTAATAAAAATAGAATAACCCAAAGAAGGAACGCAAAACCATTGAGGACTATTGGTATGATTCAAACATACACACATCTTATGCGGGCATTAGAAAAGGAAGAGTAGAATATAATCCGATAAACAGACAAATGCGAAAATAAAACATTGCCAGCAGCTTCTCAATCAAGATGTTATGTATGCATTTTGTAGTAACCACAGTAATAAATCACTAGGTTAAATTACGTTGAATAATATAAAGTAAGGCTATATTAATTCACTATGTTTATTTTATTTTTTAAATTGGCTACTTTCCGGTTACGATGCCATTTTCTGGCCACATTACTCTGTAGTCCACTAAGGGTGCTTAGGTCTTCTTTGAACGACTTCCTAATTTCCTGAATCCTTGGCCTATTTGGAAGTCGTTCAAAGAAGACTTAAGCACCTTTAGAGGTGCTATGACTATAGTGTGATATGACTTGAAAATGTCATAATAGCGGAAACGTAGCCAATGAAAAAAAAGAAAATAAACATGGTCAACTAATACAGCCTAAATTTACATTGTTATAAAAAATTAGAATTATGGAAATAGAATGCGTGATCACCATGTTGGATTCAGAATAAAGCAAGACTAGATGTTCATCCTAAAATAGGTGCTCGAATAACGGTATAAAAAATCTAATGATGTGCACGTCTTATTTTTTGAAACGATTTCAAATCAGCCAACGATTACCTGTAGACAGAAATAGTCTCTAGAAGAAAAGGACTACGATGATGAATCTTAAAAAAAAAAAAAAATGTAGATCGTTTAGAAAACTCAGGTTGCTCCACAACTAAGGATTATAATTTTGGAGTTTTTACGCAAAGTAAAATTCACGACTAATATTGAATAATATTATCAACCAACTTGTGAAGGAGTTATATATCAAAGAATATTGGTGCATCGGTTTCTATTTATTCACTGGATTAAACCTACAGTTGCTATTATTATTGTTTCTATTCAATGCCTACAATAAAATAGCCAAACCGATGTACATGTAGACTAAAACCATGGACACATCTATTTATATAGAAGAAACTAAATAACTCAAAAGAAAGATTCCTTCACTAAACATTTGAAAATATTATTGTTATAAGTTATGTTACGCAAACAATAACTATAGATGGACGGTACAAAGAAGAAAATTGCTTGCGATCCTCGAAGAGACAGACTCTCAGATGGAGGCCATATAGAGAGCTGGAGACCATTAGAACCCACCTGCAACAACTACCTGTAATTGCTTGTCCCAGATAAGCGACATGGCTCCAATCCTCCAACTATCTGCTCCCGGTGATGCATTGTTATCTCCTCCATCGGCGGTTGGATTGTCCATACTATCCGGTGTGGGCTGCTGCGCATTCTTCTCCCCCGATAACGTCTACCGGACAACCTGGTTTAAGGGATTACAAGGAGCTGGAACAATATCTTAGTGACTGTTATGTATCCCATGTAATTTATTTCTTCCAGTTACAATTTTAACTGTTTCAACAAAACAGTTCCAATTAATATTATTAAATAAATATTCTTATTTAAACGTTAGATTCAATAATAATTTTCTCTTGTCTAAATCATTTTTAAATGGTGTTACTAAATTTTTAAAACTCTTATTTCTGTGTAATATTATCAAAATTAGGACATACCAAAAATTTATTAAAAAACCTAGAAATGTAAGCATCACTCCGAAAATAAGATGAATTCTGGTATCAGATAATGTGAAAAATATTGTTTTTTTAAGAATTTTGCGTACTTTTAGTGCTTGCTACGCGTAACTGTATAGCTGAAACATGATGTCAAATCTTCAGGAACTTTTATGTATGTCCCAAATGTAATAAAAAATTAGGAATTATAATTTGTAAAAAATCGATAACTTGCGCACTATAGATTTACGCGAGCTGGTTAAAATTGAAATTTTACATGGAAAGTTAATGAAAGTCCTTTTCAAGTTCTTCTCTGCTTACTTTATATCAGAATGTATGTTATAACAAAAATTCTCAGCATTAAAATGTGATCAATGCGAGCCCAAATTGGGGTATCTACGATGATCCATGGTCGAGTTTTAGAGGATAATAACTTTGGGATCTCTACCCCCTATTACCCTAAATTTACCACATTCTAAGGTAGCACCATAGAGTTTCCCTAGTCATCTTTGAACTATAATTTGAAGAGAAACCGCAGTGTTTGATTTTCGCTTACTCAACCGCACTCACCGGCTAGACTTAAATAACCTTAATTGTTGTTTATTCTATACATGTCGTATTGCTCCAATTATCTTTTATTATCTTATCAGAAGAAGAGTATGATATTCACAATTACTCATATTGTAAAAAAAAAGTATGAGCAGTTGAGATTCTATTTTACTCTTACTTTTAATTTTAAAAATATATTAAAATAGATTTAATTGTTTAATTTATCTTAATCAGATAAATAAAAATTATGTAAATTATTACCATATGGTCTATTATTTTCAAAAAGATATAAATTTAATATGTATGGCGTATACTGATTTCAATGATTTATGTTTATTATCTTTGATAATAAATCTCTGTAATCGATAAAAAAAAAAGTCAACTCCCTTTCAAAATTTGAGTTTTAACGTTTCTAGATATGTAAAATTCGAAAATTGAATAAAAATAAAATCCATCCGCCCACTAGCCGTTTGTGAAACTTTGACGAATTCTCCTCGATGCAGTTTAAATTAATAAAGAAATTAATAAATTATGTCTATAATATACTTCACCAAAAAGAACCTGGGAACAAGTTACGACAGCATAATTGGATTTCAGCATAATACAAAAATATTATGCCAATCAAAATGAAAAAAATGAAAATCATTCAATGGAATTGTAACAGATTTTTCCGACATTTAGAGCACCTAAAAATGACAATAAGCGAAGAGAACCCTGTACTAGTTTGTCTCCAAGAAACACACTTAAAGAAACCCAAACAGTGAGATACAAAGATTACGATATATACCGAAAAGCAAAAGATCGTCATGGGAAGACTTCGTATCTTCATTAAATCAAACCATTTCAATGAAGGAGCTCTGGAATAAAGTAAAAAGCATTAAGGGGATCTCCAAAACCAAGAAATTGCCTGGTATAAAGACTGGACAAGACATTATAACTGACCCTGACGAAATCGTTAACGAAAGTGATAAAACTCTGCAACAGAGTGTAATGTAAAGGCGTTGCCAATGACCCTACAGGGTAGAGGCAACAAAATACCAAATAAATAAATAATAAAAATATTCACAATTTTGTGTATATCGTTTATACTTTTAAAAGTTGATAAAATTTCCAAAAGTTGAAATCGGACGATTTTTCGTAAAGGTATGAAGTTCAAAATATTTACCAAACGTTCTAATACAAAGTGGATATAATTTGTTTCGGCTTACCGAAATTATGCCATATTTCGCCATAAACAATGACATATCTATGTTAACATTATATGGATTTCGATGTTTTTTTTTGTCGTTAAGGAAGCCTAATTACCTTAGAAATATTTTGCTACTCTCATAGCAAAAGGTCGTATTTTTAATTTTTTTTTTTTTTTAAGCAACTGCTTGTTTCTTTATGGTTTATGAGAATAATTTTATGTTTTATTTCCCTAGACTATTTTCCGTAGTAGCAGGCCATTTATTGAAGGTGCAAACTACAAAATGTCACATTTTTTTTTTTTTTTTTGTCTTTAAATCTTCATCCACACCTGTCATGGTAGTGACAATTAGCAGATTTGCTGTTAAGTTGAAAATGACATGATAGGCATGACGAAGAATGGAGAACAGCAGCTCCTCTTCTGTGGCCTGTTTACACCCTAAAATCAGGAAAGGGGATCTCTCATCCAGCTCCTTTTCAGTCGCCTCCTGGTGAGCATTTCAGCCGTGGCCATGTCGTTGATAAGTCCATTGTGATGTCCGTGTAGTTTTAGATAAAATAGGGAGTAAAGAGTACGTATGTGCTGGTCAATGGTTGGTTGTCTTAGGTCGGCATGTAAAGTCTTATTGTTGACGTACCAGGGAGCTGCAGTTATTAGTCTCAAAATTTTAGATTGAAAGGATTGTAGTTTTTGTAAGTGAGTCTTTTTTGCTGAACCGTAAATCTGTGAGGCGTATGTCCAAATGGGTTTGAGCAGGTAAGTGTATGTATTTAGTTTTTGTCTAATTTTCAATTTTGATTTAGAAAACAGTGTGTTTAGTATTTTCAGTCGCTTGTTCAAACTCTTTCTTTTCATTTTGACGTGTGGCCCCAGGTCATCCTTCTGTCAAGTATTAGTCCGAGGTAGCGTATACTGTCCGTCTGAGGAATTGGATTGTTGCTGATATAAACTGGTGGCCATGTTTCTCGTCGAAGCGTAAATGTTATGTGTTGTGATTCACATTTAACACAAATAGAATTAACCTAAAAAATTGTTACATATGACGTTTTGCAATAACAATAGCGATATTTTAATTTAAAAAACATCGAAAAATGCTTACTTTTTAATAAAATTTTGTTTTCGTTATCACTCCTAGTATTTGATGTATATAAATTTATAGGATTTAATAGGGAAGCTTTTATCGAAACTTGTAGTGCAGTAGCCTAGAAAAACGGTTTTTCCCCGCCACCATATTGAAACAAAATGGCAGCTGGTGATGAGACCACCGAACCTCATGGCACCGGTCCAATACCAATTTGATATAGATACACATATTCAACCTTCCAACATTATTAGGTGGAACTCTAGAGAAACGCAATACGTTAAAAACGGGAAGAAACGTAAACAAATGTAAGAAAATATTCTTCCGTGCGGAATATTTGACGAAGTTGTATAGTAACAATAACATGAAAAGGAACTGAAAGTCATTAACTAACGGCAAAGGTTACATCTTTTTCTTTTTATCCATTATTTTTATTTTTTTAGTTCAAGGAAAAGGGAAATTTTTTAAAATTTATAAAGTCACGGATTTCGCGCATTGCATCAAGTCATGTTTAACATAATCATCTTAGCATTTAACGCAGATAATATTGACGGAAAATATGATGTAATATATTGAATTGTTTTGCGAAACATGCAGTCACGCTGGGGAATGAAGAGAGCGAGCGATACTTCCGCAGCAGCCAGAATTAAGGACTGATGTGCCGCGAAGGGTCGGCCAAGTGTGAGGGGCCGACCAAGACCGACACCTTATCCGATCCACGCTCTTGCGAAAATAATATGAGCCATTTCAAATAAAAATAAAATGGCCTGCTCGCACTGTGCTTTCACTTTACACCGTCCGGCGAAAAGGTCAGCTGTCGATCTGGGGGCTACAAGGCGATTGCTAGGCAGTGCATTGCTAGGTACCTTGGGAGTGTAGGGCGGGATGACGTATCACGTCCTATGATGCAGAAACATAACTGTATTTACCCCACCACTATTTCGAAAATATTGTACGATCAACATTCCTCGTTCGAAAAATGATGAAGAAAATAGTTAAAATAAAACTAAAGTAGCTAATTCTATCCTACTGACTGCTGATTTCACAATATTCGGAGATAACGGTTCTTGTTAATGCCTGAAATTTCAGTACTCGGATTATTATTGTATGAACGCTTCTCATCTTCAAAACGTTCCTAGTAAGGAGATTAGGAAACAATTCAACCATACGGAGAACATCTACACCATCGAAACAATATGGTCGAAATAGTATGGGCATGTGTTGATGATGGAAGAGGAACGATGGCCTAAACGATGTTTGTATTGGAGAACGAAAAGAAGATAGTAGGAATATTTTTTATTTGTGGTTCAAAGGACGATCTCAGTACAAAATCACTATTTGTATTAATTTCTGAGAATCGTCAATAAGCGTAAATATAATTCTTATAATTCAAGTCTTATATTGCATAGTAAGTGGTATGCTCTTATAAAATATAGTTGTAGAGTTTTTAGAAATATATATTTTACATTCAACGTGAAAAACTTTCTAATGGCAGGCGCATGAAGTATACCATTCCGCATCACCCATTATCTTACACTCATTACGTTTATTATTGTTATAAGTTGCTATAAGTTATATTACAACTCATTAAGATTAGTTTTGCTAATAATTGCAATAGTTAAACTAAATGTCTCATGGATATGAAGCGCTTTTCTTTTATTCACAATTAATAATTTAATTAATTAATATTTATTAGCAATATTCATACATAATCTGTATTTTTTTTAAACATTTCCAGTAGTAATGACGAAAATTTATATTAGGATCAAAAATAGATCAATTAACTTTATTTAAAACAGGAAAGTTCGTGCATTTCTAAATAAAACTTTTTATAAATGCTGAAAAGTAATAGAATGCTGAGCACGTGCTCCTTCAAGAACAACCCGAAATCTCAGCCTAGCTTACATGAATTTATTTTTAGTTCTCTAAGCCGTAAGACGACTTCATGGTCAGGAATCTCTTCAGATAGCACAACCAGTCTATATTAGTCTAGAAGTAGTGGTTCTGTAGTATAATAGCTTTTGAGTTCTAATATTTATACCAATGAATATTTAATGTAATATTTTTAATAATATCAATTTTTTTTCTTACATCTTTAGCAGACCGCAGACCGAGTACGTAAGTTAATTTCAATTCAAAGGTTTTTTTTTTTTGGTTTTTTTTTGCTATGCTCATTTTAATTACACAACAACAAAGACACCGTATTTTTAAACGAATCTCATGGCTTTTAATTTAATCGGATAGCAATTTTCTAAATCAATAAATATTTTGAAAGAAAATTTAAATTTTCATTCGCACTTCCTTATTTTATTTATGCTAAGTTATTGGACACATATTCCAGCAACAAAATATACTTAGTTCGTTTGCAGCCATTTGCAGCCGTGAAAATGAATAAATAATCTGTGATATAATCCACGGCGTCAAGCATCAAATATAATTTATCGTTTATGATTATAATTATTATGACCATAATATTAATAATAATAGTATAATGCTAATAATCTGGTATATTACGTAGTTATTTTGTCTTCAGTCCTTTTCTTCTCTCTCTAAATCTGCCAGAACTGTTTAAGTATTTCTTGTATAAATATCTATAAATAAAAAGTACTCAATAATTCTGTGATTCCTGAGGTTATATACGGTTTATTAGGTAGTTGTATTAGTATTTCTTCAATCGAGTTTAATTAAAATGTAATTTAATGCACTTATAATTTACTAATTTTATTAAATGATATTTATTGGCGCTAATAGTAATAATAGGAGAAGGTGTCGACTTAACACATTTTTACAGTACCTACTGATTGTTCTTTTTAACGAATAAAATTCACAAGTATTTCCATGTTAAGTTTAAAAAAAAAATTAAGAAATAAACTTTGGAATTATAATGTGTTCGTAAGAAGTGTCTATATGCATTAATAAGAAAGGTGAAAAAACAACTAAAATACATTTAAAAAAATTTTTTTAACTGTCAGTATGAGTTTAGGGAGATAAAAATAAAAATTGGTTTACCGAAAGAATCAGATGTTAATATAATTTGGAATATTACTATAATGTAGAGTATGTAATATATATTTATATGTATATATATATATATATGTGGGATGTGGTCTCCTAGACTATTTATATTGTAATAATAATAATAATAAGGCTTAGCGAACCCGAAGGTTCGATGCCGACACCACCAATCGGTTGTTACACACCTCCCTCCACCGTTCGCCGTCCAAACCCAGTTCCTTCAGATCGGCTTTAATGCAATCTTCCCACCTGCGCTTCGGTCTACCACTCGGACGCTTACCATTTGGCACAGCAAATATTAACCTTTTAGGAATTCTCTCGTTACTAAGCCCAACAACTTTACAAGCCCATTTGATTCGCCGCGATGATATTACCTCAATTATATTACCCAGATACAGCTCACGCAATTCGGCGTTGTGTAACCGTCTGAACTCTCCGGTTAACTCATCCTTCTTCGGTCCGAATATTCTACGCAATACTTTATTTTCAAAAACCTTAAGACGCTGCTATCCCTTAATGTAAGCGGCCAAGTTTCGCATCCATAAAGAACTGTAGGCAAGATAATTGTTTTATAGATTCTAATTTTTAAGTTTCGGGACAAGAGGCGCGAACTAAGTAGTTTTGTCACAGAAAAATAACAAGCATTTCCCGCCTTCAGTCTAACCTTAATCTCCTCTTCAATTTCGTTCTTTTCTAGTTATCGTAGAACCTAGATACCTAAATTTATCTACCTGTTCAAACATATTACCATCTATATCGATATCACCAGTAGTATCGCCATTTTTGCAGCTAACCATATATTTTGTTTTATCCACGTTTATTTCGAGTCCTAGTTCTTTACCGGCTTTCATTAACGTTGTCGTATTTAGTTTTATAGTTTCAACGTCTTCGCTTAACAGTACCAGATCATCAGCATAGCCCAGCACGGATGTTGTCCCGCCCAGATCCAACCCTTTCTCGGTTCGCATTACCTCCCTAATGGCATGTTCTAATGCCAAATTGAACAGTACAGGCGAAAGAGAATCCCCCTGTTTTAAGCCCGAACGAACCTCAAATTTTTCGGACAAATTATTACCGATTCTAACTTTATTGAGTGTGTCCGTCAAGCACATCCTGACTAGATTTACTAGTTTTTTTGGAATCCCCTGCTCGATTAGAATATTATACAGTTTCTGGCGGTCAATAGAATCGTAAGCCTTTTTAAAATCTATATACAGCTGGTGAACAATACCGTTATACTCCAATTTTTTCTCTAATATTTGCCGTAAAGAAAATATTTGATCAATAGTCGAACGATTCCGTCTAAATCCGCATTGGTATTCTCCGATAATTTCCTCGGCGTATTCCGTGATTCGACTGGTTAAGATTAAACTATTTATATTGTATATAATATAATTGTTTTGGTATAATATAATTATTAAAGTAAATCTAACTGGGCAAGCGTTTGCAATGTTATGCAAATGAAAGGCGAAACTTGCAAACCGAACACTAGTTTTCTTAGTTTGCCCAAATAGATCCAAATTAAAATCTAACAATCACAATCATTGCCGTAATTCGAACAATTCAAAGGGATCAGGATTTTTTGCAACATGATGGGGGAATCCTAATTTTTGTGTGCTTAAAGAACATATCGTCCTCACCATGTGCTACTTTAGGCCGATTCACACTCGTTACTTTCACATGGTGCCCATGATATGTATATTAACGATTTTCTAAAATATGTGTGAAATTTAGCTAGATCTCAAATAATTCTTCCTCAAAGTTTAATTTTAATGAGCTGTGTATATAAAATAAATCACCACTCAGTCATAATTCCGTAAACAAATAGGATCATAATACTCTTGAAGCATGAGATACAATAAATCTTTTTTAAGGTTACGAAACCGTGATTAGAAGTGGGGGGATATTTACAAAAAGAAGTACACTGGCAATTATCTGATTCATAGAGCACACGACCCGAACACCCTGCACGATCAGTGAGGCGAGAAGGTGATGGGAACATTACACTAGTTAATTGTCGGATGGCATTAGCGACCTTGCATGCCCTCACCTGTAGCTGCTATGACCTCTTCTTACTTTCACCTTGATATCGGTAGTACTTCATTCGATATCTTATTATTTCTGTTGTATGTTTTCTTGCAAGCTGTATCCTGGCCATCAATCAACTTTTGCTGTCCTGGAATAATTCATGTTCGACCTTCAGTGTTCGGTTTCCTCAAGTTTTGCCTTTGATTTATATA
The DNA here is from genome assembly GCA_928085145.1 of Nezara viridula. Lineage (NCBI taxonomy): Eukaryota > Metazoa > Arthropoda > Insecta > Hemiptera > Pentatomidae > Nezara > Nezara viridula. The sequence continues at coordinate 112,630,427 of OV725080.1, forward strand.
ACATTGGAAATGATTGCGTTGGTGGATTTACTTCAATAATACCTCTATAACTAATAATAGTCTATTCGACATATGAATAATAGAAACGTGTTTCTTTATTGTTTTCTCCTTCACAATTAATGCATAAGTAGTATACTATTAAATATGATCACGTTTAAGTTAACTTTTATATACCGTTTAAAAAATTATTTAAAAACATTGAAGAATAATGTGCTACAAAACCATTAGAGAATACCAAGAGTTGATAATCAAAATAGGCCAGTGTGTTCTGTGAGGATTGATTTTTTTTTGCACATAAGTTAAGTATTTAAAGGAAAGTAAATGTAATTGTTACAAAATATTTTGAAACAATAAAAAGCACTTTAAAGATTAATAATTATATTCATAATTGTGGATTCATGGTTGACTGTAGTGAATTTTTGAAGAGAAGATTGGTTGGTGAGTTAAGTAAAAAAAAAAAGTAAAAATAATTATTTTCTGTTAGGAAGGACATTTTAGGATGAAAGAAAATTGTAAAGCAGTTCTTGTCTTGGCCCCAAACGACCCATGACTCTGAATATGACCCGTATATTTAGTAATTCTGTCTCATCCTATTAATTGATAAGTCGAATAATTAGCCATCTCTAAAGGACATTTTAGATTTCCACATAATGAAAGATCCGAAAAGATTATTTACATTTTGACTGATTGGAATATTGACGTCGCGGTTAATGAAATAGTGTGGAGTTCTTCGTTCGGATAACGTAAGAGTCACTAGTAAGGTAACGTACATTGATTGAATAGATAAATATTAAGAGTGTACTGTTATAACATAAGTTTGCGTTGTTGATTTTGATTTCGATGGTGTTCTGTCGAGGCAAATAGACAATAATGACAAATAGATAGATGCCAATATCTCTAGCAGATTTGGTCACTAGATGGTTAACATCGATTCCATAAAAAATAATTTAATTTATATAAGTTTGAATCGATTATGAATAAAATTCGAATAAACTAATATTTTATCCGGAAAAATTTGAATTCATGTTTTTTTTTTTGTTTTTTTTTGTCTTCATATTTCCATTTACACCTGTCATGAGCTTGACAATAAGCAGATGTGCCGTAACTTATAAGAAAAGTTGACATTTTGGCATGAGGAAAAAAATAGTACCCAACAGCACTTGTTCCTGGTCTTGATTTATTTCCTTGATTCAGGAAAAGAGATCTCCTACTCAGCTCCTCTTTAGTCGTCTTCTGATCCGTATGTCAGCTGCGGCCATGTCGTTAATAAGTCCGTTGTGACGTCCGTGTACTTTTAGATGAAATCTGGAGTTGAGGTCGCGTATGTGTTGGTCGATAGTTGGTTGTCGTAAGTCGTCATATAAAGTTTTGTTGTTTACATACAACGGAGGTGCTGTTATAAGTCGTAAAATTTTGGATTAAAACGTCTGCAACTTTTGTAAGTGCTTCTTTTTTGCAGAACCGTAAATTTGTGAGGCGTATGTCCAAGGGTTTGAGTAGGAAAATGAATGTATTAAGTTTTTGTCTGATTTTCAATTTTGATTTGGAAAAAAGTGAGTATATTATTTTCAGTCGCTTGTTCAAAGTCTTTCGTTTCATTTTGAGATGTGGGCTGTATTAATTTATTTTCAAATAATCGAAGTTTCGCAATAACCAAAAGACTCAATAACATTTTCAAAACAAATAAATTCATTTTGAGTGTTCATGCTAAGATTGAAGGTGAGCTGATAAAATAGTGTTTAATTATTTTCATGTTATGTTTAATCATTATGGTATTTCATGTTTAATAATTATGGTACATCGAGAATGACTTACCGATAACGGTTTTACAATTACAATCACAAATCGTCAATTTCATCGGTTTTATTTTTATTTATTTCTGAAAGTTTTATTATCCTCGTAAATTATAAATTATTTTACGATGAATACAAAAAAAAAATAATAAAAAAAAAGAATAGTCATTAGCCATGATTTTATGATATATTCCACATCACACTTTTCTTCTTGATTTTATAAAATTTATAAAAAATATATTATTAACTATGAATAGATATTTTTTTTTATCATTATTGTTTTTGTATATATATATATATATATTTTAAAGTTGATAAAAAGGGAGAGATTTATTTATATGAGTAAAAAATGTTCGAGAATATAATACAATTATTATGACCTAAAAATTTGGAAAATGGATATTTGCTTTATAGCTAAGCATATTTTCTGGCTGAGATAATGTTCTTTGTAACTGTTTTTAAGTAATCAAATTTTTAAAATAACTGCAAAATAATAATGGCTCGGTATAAAAAAAAAATAATAACGATTTTTTAAGTTTTAAGGTTACTATGCATCATTGAATGTGGCACGAGATAGTTAATTTTTATTCTTGGAACATTTTTATTATAACGGAAGAACCTTAGATATGAATTTTCCTTAAGTATTAAGTCCCTCCTTTTATTGCTTTAAATATTGCTCTTCTATGGAATCTTCATTTTATAACATCGAACTTGTTCCAGTCAATAAGTCAGATGTTCATTTTTTTTTCCAAATTTATAATAAAAATGCCATTTAATTTCAATACTCGTTCCAAAAAATTAATAAATGGAATATTTATTAGAAAAGGTCAATAATTTATTAATTCTTTAGTCATTTATTTAAAGAAATGAAGGCGAATTTTCTATATTTATTCTTTATATATAAGAAAATGAATTCTCTTTATTTTTTTTCTAACCATCACTACTTATGTTTCTCATACCTTGTTATCTGGTTATTTTCTTAGCCCTGATGAAGGCCTGAACTTCAGGTCGAAACGTCGGCACATGTAAAAATAAATATTATCATTTATTTTTGCCTTCTTTTTTGACTGACCACCCCAACTATTCTTTTCTTCATTATCCACAACAGTCAACCATTTACCAATTATTATTCATTTATTTAGTTTTTTACTAAATTTCTAATTCACTTGTTTCATGTTTTATGAATGGGATCAGTAAGGAGTAAAAATAGTTTTTTTTTTACCATATTGTCATAGATATAAATATATATATATATATATATATATATATATATATATATATATATATATATATATATATATATTATTTTTTTAAAATTATTTTAATTCCTTTCCTGCTTTAGGTTATTTTTTTGTATCTTTAGGTTTTTTTTTATCTTTAGGTTATTTTTTTATCTTTAGGTTATTTTTTTTATTTTTATGTTTTTTTATCTTTTGTTTTTTTTTATTTTACATAGTTTGATTATTATTTTACTTTTGTTAATTTAATGTTTTCTGTATATATGGCGTGAATGTGTTCATATATTACTCTACTCTATTGTACACATGACAGATTGTTATAATTCTAAATAAATAAATGAAAAAATAAAAAATTCCTTTCCTGAATATTTGAATTTTGTGAATTTGTACTGACTGAAAGAGAATGATGACCGAAATGCCACGGTGTTCAAGAGATGAGTAACACGCGAGAGGACCCAGAGGTACACCTTGAGGAAACTGGTTCCAGGCTAACATTAACACTTGTCACCCGTCTCGGTTGCAATAATGAAGTGTCACCATTATTTCAACAATCGTGTCTATCCTTGGCTGTAACAAACGACACGACACCTTTGAGCAGCAACAGGCAGCTCTCTGCGCCATTATCAACTGCAAATAACTAATACTTTATAAGGAAACGAGAATTTACAGTGTGGTATTTTAATGCCCCAACTGAGAATATAACGAGACCATTCGAGATTTTTTGTATTATATTGTATTTCGTAAATGTCTACGTTCCATCAGGTCGGATTGATAGCTTAATGGTTTATCCGAGTTTAACAGCTTGACCGCGGTGCTGATATACTACGTTCTCTGAAGCCGTTAACGCCGACTTGTGAGGTTTTGTAATTTGGTTCTTGTGATAACAAAAATTTAATCTGTATTGTCTCAATCGCCAAAGTAATTTAGAACTAAACATATTCCACCAAAGTGAGAAGGTCGGTAGTTTGGAACTTCAAGTATGAACATTACTACTGATGTCTATAATTGAGAAATGATATTAGTTTTGTTATGCCTGCATTTGAAAATTTTAGTGAGATTGTTGGTAAACCCAAATACCGTCCAAATCGCAATCCGGGCCCTGGGTGCTCAGAAGTGAATTTCATGGCGTACATAGTGGCATCAAAAGTTTTACGCGGTTTTGAATGTTTGTGGGAGATAAATTTCTACGAGGTTATGCATTTTTGAAATGAAAAGTTTCAATCCTGATAACAAGGGAGAAAGCATGGACCAGACTATAGCAAGTTTAATTGTATATGATCTATGATTTTTCCAATTCTACCTTTTGTTGCATGTTTTTAAGAAGATGTGGCTAATAAAATTTCTTAGGGGGGGGGAGGTGGACGCCCCTGATCTAGGCTCTAGAAAAGATTGCAGGTGGATCCTGTTTAATGACATTAAAACCCAAGGATATACATCCTGACGCTATAGAAATCCAAATACGTGAAAAACACTATGGTCTAAACAATACATATTCTAACCAATTCACCTAACTATTATTTTTTTTAATGTATTCATGAGATTTACAACTGTATAAATACATTCAGTAAATGTGCACAAGGTAATAATACAATCACATTAAAACGCTTGTTGAGAAACTACCCATTGGTAGCACTCTAATAATATATTTACATAAGTAGATTACGAGGCCATCTTCTTTTTAGACGCCTTGTAGAATTATCAGGAATCGAAGAGGAAGCAAGGTTCGAAACGAGAGGGTTCGGATGGTTTTGAAGTTTTTTTATGGAAGGGTAGGTATCTGGATTGGGCTAAATCGGAAACATATGGTACGTTAAGGTCGTAATGCATGATTTTATTTGTGACAAAGTAAGGATCATTGAGGAGTTTACGAAGGATTTTGGATTGTAAGGATTGGATACGAGAGGAATTCGATGGTTTAGTGGAGTCCCAAAGCTCAATTCTGTAAGTCCAGGTTGGCATAATTATAGTCATGTATATGAGTCTTTAGCAATATATAGAAAGTTTAGAGCGTTTGTCTAGTAAGTGTTGGAGTAGTTGAAAACGTCGAGCAGTTTCTTGTCGTTTCAGTCTTGTATGAGGATTCACATAACTTAAATCCTAATTCTTCACTCCTTTCAGTTTCTCACAAACCCAACCAAACACAACATTGTTCTTTTGTTGGCCCTCTACCACATCTAGAACCAAGTCTATTCTAACAGAGTGAGAAGGTCGAGATTTATGCCATAGGTCCACCACGAAATCATCCGGCCCAGCTAGAGTTTGAATCGGGACTGTCATATCGCTTGACATTCTCGAATCCAGGATATGGCGATACCGGTACATTTTGGAAGTTTTAAACTTTTTTCTTTACAACATCATGTAAATATCCAATACCAATCAATGTTATAAAAGATATACACTTAGTTCATTAGTTGTTGATGGAAGGTTGCTTTTTTCAAGTGCATATCTCACAAGAGATCTTACTGCAGTTACTGTAATTTAAATCTTGTAAACTACCAACTGGATTTATAAAATTGGTACTCGATCAGATGTGGAAGGATCTTAGGTTTTGGTAAAATTTAGATAACTTCCAGTGCTTGAGACAAATAACACGCGTTTCATGATGTTGGATACTGTTGATAGTTAGTTCAGAAATATTGAGTATGATTCATTCATATTCAGTATTCAACGATTTATTGACATAATAGATTACATTTGAAAAGGCTGGAGCAAGAATATGATTCTTGAATTTCCATCTTTCTTATGAATTATTTCATATATGTGTTTATGTGTGGTTAATATATATATATAAATCAAGGCCCAATTAATCATCTTAAAATTGCTGCAGAATAAAAAAAAAAAATGAATATACTATATCCCGCAACCGATACTTTTGGACATTTCTAGTTGTGAAAATCGATATTTGAAGGAATAAGGTTTGTTAATATAATTAACAGCGTAAGATCTAATTGGTGCTTTGAGCCCATCCTTTCTGACAATACTCCTTTGCCTACACTTCCTTTGTTAAATAAATAACTTCTTTAACTCTCAGAAAACCAATTTTAATCAAAAGTGACAAATGACAGGCAGTAGTCTGATAGTAGAAAGTTAAGAGTCATGATATATAAAAAAAATTAAAACTACGTTACAATTGTTCTTTTATCTATTTTTTTTTTTTGATGGAGCAGCGCCTTATTAAAAATTATATGATTTATCATAAATCAATCGAAATTTTCCACATAAATTTAAGAAGCTATAATTATCAAAATGTGCAACTTCAATTATTGTAAAAGTATAAGAAAGTTTTTTAGCTAGCCAGACTTTACGGAAGCAGGAATTCCTCAAACTAAATTTAGCCGGAGGTAATTAGTTTTTATTCCAAGAAAGAGCAATCAGAAAAGTTTGTATGGAATCTCGATTGTCAGAAACAGCGCTCTCTATTCCTGAAATTGTTAAAAACTGATGGATGTTATAAAATATTAGAATAGTTGATTTAAAAAAGAAATAAAATAAGTGTTAGTTTTTTCGAATTATTTTCGGGTTCTGTTCAGGCATGTTTCGTGTAATTACCGTTATGTCAAAGGCTCATCAAAACGTCACAATATTTTTGGAAACCCAATAAATCAAGAATAAATTTACCGGAGAGTATAAAGATGAAATAAGCGTTTAGAATCGACCAGACAACACGCCCCAATCTCAGTCATCATTAGTACAGAAAATATATTTATTTACATGTTGCCGTGAAAATATACCTCGTATATAATCAACGATAAAAAAAAAATACTCGTATGTAATTAACGAAATAAAAAAAATTCACAACGACTAGAGGCAATACACCATTTCAACACACTTTTTGGTGTGATATTTATTGTTAATTTTAAGATTTCAGGTTATATGTTTGAAATATTGAAATTATCATCAAATCAAAATATATACTTCACTTTTTTTGCCCAAGTCGTTTATCTATTTTAGCTTCAATTTAAAAATCTTCAGCTTGGTTTTAAGATATGATTTACCTCTTTGGGATCAAAAATTTTTTTGGCTAATTGAAAACATTGTAACAATTTTTGTTTCTTTCATACTTTTTCAGAAGTATTCATCTTCATCAATTTTTCTTTTTAACGTATTGCAATTAATGATAGTTATAATAAATTCGCGTATTGATTTATTTATTTAAATAAAGTGTTTCGGCTTCTAAACCATATGAGTAATTTTCGCCTTAATTACATTTAATAATTCAAAAACAAAAATACATATGAACTCAATTTCTACTTTTAATTTTATTTAAATAATAATAATACCACCTGCCACAATTCAAGGGAATTGGGTATTTTAAGGCTCTATGTGTACATTCCTACCAATGTATACAAATTCAGAAAGAAGAATTTGAACAAGAAGAAAACATGTATGTAAAAAATATATACAATAAAAGAATAACAAAAATATAAAATACATGTAAAAAGAAAAAAAATCATTAAAAGTATAATAAAAGCTTGTCACGTGTTCATTCCTATTATAAACATAATAAAGTCACAAAAAATATTAGATTCAATAAAACTTCAAATAATAATTACAATCTTATAACTATTGAAAGGATAAAATTAGAAAAAAGTTATTTTTTTTTATTATTGAAATTTACAACTGTATTCAATGATAAATACAACAAGTAAATATGAAACAAGTAACATGAATAAATATAATATGTACAACATGTTAATATGTACAAACTACCCATTGGTAGCATTCCAATTATATTTCTATATTAGAAGGTCCCGAGGCCATCTTCTTTTTAGACGCCTCGGAGGATTATCAGAAATAGAAGAGAAAGCACGGTTGGAAACAAGAGGGTTCGGATGATTCAGAAGTTTATTATGGATGGATAGGTATCTGGATTGAGCTAAATCGGAAACATATGGTACATTAAGATCCTTATGAATGATTTTATTTGCGACAAATTTTTACGATGGATTTTGGATTGTAAGAATTGTATACGAGAGAAATTTGATGGTTTAGTAGAGCCCAAAAGCTCGGTCCCGTAAGTAATATATATTAATATTTTGTAAATAGTTGGAAGTTTAGAGCGTTTGTCTAATAAGTGCTGCAGAAGTCGAAACGTCGGGCGATTTCTAGTAGCTTCAGTCTGGTATGGGGGTATGTTAAAACTTAAAAATAAAATACAGTAAAGTTACAAATACATTTATTAGCATTTATAAAAATTATAAGCAAGAAGATAATAAATCAGAGCAGGGTATTTAACATAAGTTACCGTTATCTTATTTATTATTACGGAAATCATCATAATTTGTCCTTAATTTATTTTTAAAGAATCCTTGTCTTTGAATAAAAAATAAAGAATTAATTATTTTAAAAAAAAGTAATAGTAACAGAAAAAGCATAGAAGCAATTGTCGAAATAGGAAAATAAAACCTTGGCAATCCTTTTTCAGAATCGGATCTAGAAAGGACGAGACCTCTATCGAGTTTTAATTAAGAAATCGATTCTATCTGCCAGTTTGATGGCTTCCTCTGTTCCCGATGCCCGCTCAAATTGATTTCGTTTAATTGAATGAATTATTTATTAATATTTGACTGGTAGAGCTGGGGCAATATCATATCTGTTCCACCTCAGATAAAGATTGGATTTTATTAATTGATTCCATCTTCTGAATCGAGTAGTTTATCAAAGTCATCTCAATGAGAAATCTATAAACAAAGAAACTACCATTGGGCGTAAAATTTAATTTATGAAAAACAAACATATAATTCTTATAAACCTCTATTAGTGTCATATTGAAAAACTTTCATTACGCTTACAATAGTTTATATTTTATTTTAAATATTTCATATCCCTTTGTGTATTTTGGACTAGTGCTATGAAGATTATTGTTATCTATTGTCCGATTTATATATCTTTTTTCTTATTTTTTTTTTTGCCTCTCTTGTGGTTGTTGTTGATGTTGCTTAGGGCTTAGAGGCGTAAAATCCTGAGGTCATCAACGCCTATCTATTCTTTATTTCTATTAACTCATTACTACATTATTTAGAAAAATAAATAAAAAACAATTTTTATAAAGCTCGGAGGGCTCTCGTTCCACATGGATTGCCAGATAAGAACTATTTCCTTCTCTCATGTGGTCTTTTGCTAATTTTGTTAGCATTTATCATTGAATAAATATTTCCAAAGAAGTCATGTATCAACACTGGCTTAATCATCGCATTGTAAACATTTAATTTGAGATTTCTATTTTTTTTAAGGTTGCACTACCCTTGAAAGAAAAGAAAAAGAACTCTATTTGGGCTTACTTCATGCTTGGCGCACTCAGGCAGGTAGTTGATCATTTATTGAGGAGTTTTAAGCCGATGTATTTTAGTCTGTGTTCTATCGTGTAAAATTTCCCATCTATTCAGACACGGTTTTTGGGTCGGATTTTATCTTATATTTATTTTCAACTCGTTTTATTCTAGGCCACTTTGCTCTACTTCTCTTAATTCTCTAAGCGAGTCCACCAGAGTCTTCTTGATTCCATTCGAAGTCAGCTTTATCATCATTTATTATTTCATTAGGGAACTACTGCCAATGGTCATCCAATTTTAGATTGAAATTTTTTCAGTTTTCATATAAATGCACCTTTAATTATAAAATTAACTTATAAATTTTATCGTTTAAGAAATAATAAATAAATATATTATTACAATAAATATAATTAAAAACGTTGTTATTACTGGTATAAAATGATTTATATATCAAAGGAAGGAGATGGCCAGAGGTGGCGGTCATAAATAGGCTAAATAGAGGCAAAACTATTTTATTAAAAGCCAACGTTTCGACCCGACTTTGCTGGTCTTCTTCGGGACTAGAACGGACAAGATACGAAAAAAGATAGAGAATTGTGGAAGTTGTATAATATTTAGACAAAAAATTATAAATAATGTGAATAAGCTAATTAAAATTATAAACTATAAAAACTATTATAAATTATAAAAAATTATGTATTACACTAAAACAATTGTTACCATCTATTTACTTCAGTTTAGGATGTTGTTACTTAGCTTACTCTGTTTAAATTTTAATGTACTTACAGTTTATAATTTTAATAAGGTTATTCACATTATTTATAATTGTTTGTATAAATATTATGCAACTTCCGCAATTCTCTATCTTTTTTGTATCGTGTCCGTTCTAGCCCTGATGAAGACCTGCAAGGCCGTGTCGGAACGTTGGCTTTTAATAAAATAATTTTGCCACTATTTAGCCCATTTATGATCGCCACCCCGGACCATCTCCTTCCTTTATAATGCAACGGTCAAGTATTAAATATTCGTGAGGAGTTAATCGGGGGGTGTTTGACCGTGTTTGTGTGATGGTTGACCGTTGATATAATATGAGAAGGAGTAAATCCGGGGGTGCGATCAAATAAATAATAAATTAAAATATAGTAATTATTTTAATTAAAATAATTATTTTAATTTAGTATTTATTTGATCGCACCCCCGGATTAACTCCTTCTCATATTATATCAACGGTCAACCATCCCTACATCATTATAAATATTCGATTTATATATTATATTGAACTGCCTTGAAATCTTTTTTCTGTCTCGATGCTGCTTAAATCGTCCAATACATACGCTACAATGTAAGCTAATATGAATTTTAATATTGATGTTTTTACCTTTAAACAATTCAGTTTCGATCGAGATTTTCCAACTCGATTTTGTTTGATTCAAAATCTCAATAGTAAGTGCTACCACTGTTCGATCTATGGGTAAAACTGGAATCATGGAATTAAAAACTCCCGAGAAAGAAAATGATTTGAACATTGCAAAACCTGCCGAGAATATCTTTTACTATCTAAAGCCTAAAGAACAGTGTAATTTGAATTTTATTATGTCTTTAAGGAGAAGAAGATCACCTGCAGTAAACTAAGCAAAGTAAAAGAAAGCAGTAGATTTCAAGACGTGGAGAGAACTTTCCCTCCACAGCATAAAGAAAGGCTGGTGCTAAACAGTACTGCACATTCCGATTCTATTCCCTTTTATAAATGTATTTGATCGAAATGTATACACCACAAGTCCCAATAATGAGCAGAGAAAGTTTCAGCATACTCTTCGATTTAGCATTGCCTCGGGGCTGGACTCCAGCTTTCACGAACATGAAGAGGGTAGCTGTACTGGAAGATTCGGGTCACCTCTTGTTGCTCTGCGTATTGTTCGAAGTTCTTTGTACAGCTCTGAAAGCTGCATTGTTTGTTATGCATTTGTTTTGTAAACCGTATTAGGAGGATTAATTATTTCAGTCATTTATATATATATATATATATATATATATATATATATATATATATATATATATATATATATATAATAAAATCATATTTAATTTCCGCTGTCATCTTATTGAAGATTAGAGTAAAAACATCAGCAATGTACCAGTACCTGACATTCTCCTCGAAAAATGAGAATAATAAGATTCCAGGAACTGCTAGGTCTCTATTTCGTACATTTTTGGTTTCTGTATTTTCTTCTTTAATATTTTTCTAATTTACTTTAGTCCAGTCGGAACCGGTAACCGACATAATAAGTGGATCATTTATTAGCAAGGACACCTTTAGGTTTGCATTTTTCTCATCAACAACTTTGATTTGTCTCAAAATGTTTGTTTTATATTATCTTGGAGTGATTTTAGATCATGATTATCTTTTTTTAGCGTATCTTGATGAAGAAATTGGAAATTTAATGGGTACTGAAGCCTTATAATGGAGTATTTTGTCAGTAGCCGATAGTCCTATACTCTCATAAAATCAAAGGGATATACTTTACATAACAGATCTTAAAAATGAAATCATTCTTTAAGGGCGGTCTCTCCACGCTCAGTGAAGAAATTGAGAGCAAAGGCCACAGAATGTGACATATGCCTATCGCATACTCAGTCCTTTTCACCTTAAAATGTCCCTGAGCAAAGAAAGGAAATTTTGTAAAATATTGTATTATATATATATATATATATATATATATATATATATATATTGTATTTTGGATGTCATAAATAAATTTCTAGAGGGTCAGAAAAAAAACAAAAACCGTTAGCTACTCTTTTGTTGCAAAAAAACAACAAAAAAACTAGCGATTTGGATTAAATATTAAGCAGAAGTAGTTTTTCATATTGTCTAAAACAGGTTATCGAAAGTGACCAGCATTAATCTATACGTTCAAGACGGGAAATATGGAGTTAGTTTTATAATAAGTTAAACGTAATCTTCGGTAATATCTATTTTAAAATAAACAATATAAAATTTCAACACTTTATTTTGCAAATTGGTTGGTTTGCTACTGTTTATTTTAATTTTATATCTTTCGAACCAGTTTCGAAGATCATAGAGGTAGATCTGAAGGGCAATTGATGTGATTGTAGGAAGAAAATATATCAGTGTCGTCAGCCAAGTAATAGATGGTGATGTTAGGGTGCTCAGTGATATCACAGTTGTATAGAGAATATAGAATTGGATTTAAGACTCTACTTTGTGGAACGCCAATGTGTTGACGGAAGAAAGAGGAGTAAGAAGAATCTACCGAAACTCAGAAAAACCTTTTAAGAAAGGATTAAAAAATTAGAAAATAAGCACAAAGTAAGTACGGTTTTAATTTCCATAATAGTCCCTTGTGTCAAACACTATCAAATGCTCCTTCTAATCAAAAATGACCGCAGTATTCCTTTATCTCAAAAGCAACAGAGATATCGTATACTATCCGATGGCACTATTGCATAGTGTAGTGATAACAAAGAAAGCCAAACTGGTGATTATTTTATATAACGATAGGATGGAGGAGTAGTGATAGGGTTTGAAGATTTAGGAATCATTTTAATTGTGGAAAGTTTCCAGAGGAGAGGAAAATAGGTTGTGTATCACCTAGCTTTGTATACCGCGCAACGTCCAGTAAGTCGATATTAGTGGGAAAAATATTCTGTATTATAATATAATTTAATCTAATATATAATTTCAGTATCCTAAAAATTTTCTTTTTCTACCAAGCCTGTTCACAAGCATTAGCACACTGACATTTTGGTGATAAATTATATATTTAAATCATTTTAAGATTTATTTTCTTTACTAAAAAAATGTTCAAAGATGTGGAGTGTATAGTTTAATGCCACTTTAGTATTTCCGGGCAATCCTAGTGTTCAAGGTGAATAGTAAAAACGTTCAATTTATATTTAACTATACATTGGTTCTAGTTCTTTAGTTCTGGTATAAGTAATTTCGTATTGCGAAACAAATAGAGCTTACATTCTAATAAGCAACATTAGCTATTTATATTACTATAATATTATGTCTGGTAGAAGAATTAATGACGGAAATACTGTAATTCTGCAGAACGAGAGAATTCAATCCCTTGTAGCAATCAAAGTGACATGATAATATACACCAAATTACCTACTGCTCCTGGATCGACATTTAAGATTTTTTTTTTATCCATAAAAGACTTGTAAATGTCAGATATAAAACCGAATGAAGTCTTACTATAAGTTGAAATGGCCGCACGCGGAAAGAAACTTCAGTTGACCTCAGATTAAACAATCATTTGTCTTTTATTGTCAGTACCTTTCTATCATATGAATCGTTTATATTATTATTTTATTTTTACAATAAAATATATAACACATCGTAAATTTGTCTTTTTGAACTTTAAGAGAAATAAATCACAATGTACATTACATATCTATCTACACGTTAATCTTGCATATCGATATAAAATATTAGAATAACTGAAAAGCTCTAATTAACTATTAAAGACTATTGAAGACTAATTATAGACTATTAGAGACTATTAAAGAAATAATAATAAATATTAATTTCTTCACTGTACCTTTTAATTAAAATAGCTAGCAAATAACGATACAAGTTTCTCTCACTGTTTTATTCTATAGTAGTTTCTTTTTCTTTTTTGTACTAATAAAATAACGGTAATTTCCTAAATTTATTTCACTATTTGACAGAAATTTGAGAGTTTTACGAGATGACATTTTTATAAGGGTTGGTTATAAATGTTTTCGATTTCGATTTTACTTAAATTTGGAGAGAAGTAGGGACTGGTAACAGATAATTAAGTAATTATCAATTCTATCCACTACTCTCAAGACAAAAGAAGAATTTCGCTTTCGGATAAGTAAACGTATTAGTGAGAGTTTACTTATTAATATATATTACATACGGAACCGAGCTTTTGGGCTCTACTAAACCATCAAATTTCTCTCGTATACAATTCTTACAATCCAAATCCATCGTAAAATTCTTAATGCTCCCTACTTTGTCGCAAATAAAATCATTCATAAGGATCTTAATGTACCATATGTTTCCGATTTAGCTCAATCCAGATACCTATCCATCCATAATAAACTTCTGAATCATCCGAACCCTCTTGTTTCCAACCGTGCTTTCTCTTCTATTTCTGATAACCCTCCGATGCGTCTAAAAAGAAGATGGCCTCGGGACCTTCTAATATAGAAATATAATTGGAATGCTACCAACGGGTAGTTTCTCTTCATGTTGTATATATTATATTTATTCGTGTTACTTGTTTCATATTTACTTGTTGTATTTATCATTGAATACAGTTGTAAATTTCAATAATAATAAAAAAAAATTAACTTTTTTCTAATTTTATCCTTTCAATAGTTGTAAGATTGTAATTATTATTATTTATTAAGTTTTATTGAATCTAATATTTTTTGTGACTTTATTATGTTTATAATAGGAATGAATACGTCACAAGTTTTTTATTATAATGATTTTTTTTCTTTTTTCTTGTAGTTTATATTTTTGTTATTCTTTTATTGTATATATTTTTTACTTACATGTTTTCTCCTTGTTTAAATTATTTTTTCTGAATTTGTATATATTAGTAGGAATCTATACATAGAGCCTCGATTCCAAAGTCCTTATTGTGGCAGATGGTATTATTATTCCAATAAAAAGTAAAATAAAAATAGAAATTGAGTTCATATGTATTTTTGTTTTTGAATTATTAAATGTAGTTAAGTATGTGATACGCCTATGGTTTGAAAACGGCTCGTTCAATTTGGCACAAACCTGAAGTAAATTTAGATAATAGTTCAGGAATTTTCTAGTACTAATTTCATTTACTTCCATTTAATAATTAAAATTAATATTAATAATATAATGGCTGTGAAATGTGGAAGGTATAGATCACATAGAATAAGGGTTATAAAATATTTGTATGAGGTTATGACATTTTAGGTTTTATTGAAAATGTAGATTTATACTATATTGATCTGGTCGAATCCAAACGTTACTGGCATGCTACTTGCTGCCTTCAGTTAGATTTCATGTGATTTTCAGTAAATTTTAATTATTATACACTTTATTTAGTTAGTAAAAAAAAGTCTTATTTGTGATTTTGTTTGTTTCTATTGAAATTCAAGCAGCTCGTTGTTGCCTCAATTTCCTCCTTAATCACCAAAGTTGTGTGAACTTCAATAATATTTTTTATTTCCATCTTAAATTAGTTTCGTTCTGACTGAGAGACTATATTGGTCTCGTTAACTCCGAACAAACAAAAAAGTTGAAGTTTACCAATGGATTTTTGTTTCATCCATTTTACTAGTGAAAATATTATACATCGCATACATTATACATAAATATTCATCGCTACTGTTAGTGTAAAAGGTCGTATGTCACTTTTTTCCATTTTTATTCTATTGGTAGTAAAGGTGACATTTCGTAGTATGCAACTGATATAGGTAGCCGTTTACTATGAAACATTCAATTTTTATAAAAGACTTTTTGCATTAACAGTAGCGATATACATCTACAGTATGTACTGGGATTTTTTTAAAATCACGATTCATGAAATATGCGATTTGCAAATGTATAATTCTTCCGCATTTTAGTGTTAGCTAATGAACAAAATTGGTGGATATTAAACCCGCGAATGTTAAGGAATTACTGCATTTCCTTAAATGGTTTCTCCCGGAAATTTATTTTCCTAAGAAAAATTATAGACTTCGAAATATAGGTATTGATCAGCCAATAAAAACGGTGAGGAAACTATACTGGCCTTACTTTGTCGAAATTTTTTTTTCGATCGTCGTACGTGAAAAATGTTGAATTTAAATTTGACTGCTCCTCAATACATATTGGTATTAATCCTCCTCCTTACATTTTCGCCAATAATTTTCCTGATAGTGCGGCGTTTGAAGAGTTTTGTCCTCATCTTGAAGCGTCGCTCAATTTTTTTTTGTCATGAATCTCATACACGTTTAAAAAAAAAAACCTACACGTTGACTTGTAGTTAGAACCAAAATTGATTTTTTGACAAACATCGTTGTTTGGTAAAATTAAGAATTTAATTTTAACAAATATTCTTATTCATTTGGGCATTTAATTAATAAATTTTCAACTCTCTGATATTGTTGAACTCTAATGAAAATTCCGCAATATTTTGTACATAACTTCCGTGTACTCGATGAAAGCAAAATATTGAATAAAACGCGGTTACTTTCCTCAGCACTTCGGAATACATGGCTGATTTCTGCACATAATTGATCATTATTTTTATCAATTATATTATTGATTAATAATAATTTTATAAATGTCACTATTCATATCCCCCTTAAACCCGGATATTCAGAAATATGAATTTCAAAGAAACACTAAGACAATGGTAACCGTTAAAAGATTTTAATATATTTTCAAAAAATTGGAAGGATCCAGAAGATTTACAGAGCAACAAATGCAAAGTTTTCTTTACCCAAAATTAAAAATTACAACAGATAAGAAGAACACATATTACCATTCCATCAACTTTGAAGTTGATCCCCTAACAAATGGAAAAGTAGTTATACAAAACTACGATTTCGTAAAAAATAAAATTGTCGGTTGACCAAGTATTATACTGCCAGTATATGATATTTTCTTTTTATATGTATAAATTTATTCTCTGAGCATTTTAATTAAGTACATTGCTTTGATAAATTTTGCATTTATTTGTCTGTGGAGTTTTCCATTCATGCCTCACCCTGAAGTCAAAACTAATGTCTTACTAAATTATAAACCATCTCAGATCATAGATCCAGCCTCTGATATATCTTGAACTATTGAGCGGGAGAACATGAAAGAGCTATATTGCATATGGCGGGTAAGGAAAGTGAATATTCACCATTGTTTTGTCCATGAGCTGTTAATAAAAAAAGCAGGATTTCTGTCATATCCAGTAGATGTTAGCCAAAAATGTCTTGTGAGCGGGGTAGCCGAACGGGCTAACGTGTGTGCACAGCACCGCCGTTGCCCGGCAGCTTGATCTATGTGACAATGGATTTAAAATAGTCACGAGTTCGCGTCCCGGTGCCAGGGGAGTCTTTTAAAACCCCAACCACAAAAAAAAAAAAAAATTCGAAGCTTCAAAACTTTGACATGAGGAAGCAGACTGTAGCAGTTCCTTAAGACGTATGTTATAGTCCAAATTTTGTCTATCGAATTAGGCACTAAAAACTCGTAAATACTCATTTGCTTTCCCTTTGAATAGTAAGATATTCTGATCACAAAAAAAAGAAGAAAAAAAGGTGGCCTACAAAAATATTGGACCGTTTGACATGACCTGCATTCCAAATATTTCAAAATAACCAGGCTATATAGGCCAACGGCCCAATATTTCAGTAGTTATGCACGAAGTTTCAGGCGGATGTTAATAATTTGATAAAAAGGAGCCTATAAAACGGACTAGTGATATTGCTTGCAACTTGCAATTCAGTTTCAAGGTACCAACACTGTCATCACCACCTATGCTTATGACACGTGTATCCTATCAGTTAAAAACTATCCATCATTGCATCCCAAACTCTCCAATCACAAATCACAAATCTTGAAGAATGGTGTCAAAACTGGAGGATTAAAATAAACTCCAATAAATCCCATCAAATTACCTTTACCCTGCGTCGCAAACCTATGACCTCCTGTCCTACAGTATTCTTTAACAATTCCCCACTTATCCCAGTTGAACAAATAAGTTACCTAGAACTCCACCTCGACAAACGACTCACATGGAATCCTCATGCAAGACTGAAACGACAAGAAACTGCTCAACGTTTCCGACTACTCCAACACTTACTAGTCAAACGTTCTAAGCTTTCACTCAATTACAAACGACTCATATATATGACAATAATAAGACCTATTTGGACTTACGGAATTGAGCTCTGGGGCTCCACTAAACTATCGAATTCCTCTCGTATCCAATCCTTACAATCCAAAATCCTTCGTAAAATCCTCAACGCTCCCTACTTTGTCACAAACAAAATCATTCATAAAGGCCTGAATGTTCCATATGTTTCCGATTTGGCCCAATCCAGATACCTATCCTTCCATAACAAACTGCCGAACCCTCTCGTTTCAAACATTGCTTCCTCCTCTATCCCTGATAACCCTCCGAGGCGTCTGAAAAGAAGATGGCCTCGGGATCTTCTAATATAGAACTTTAATTTGAGTTCTACCAATGGGTAGTTTCTCTTCATATTTTACATGTAATGTTACCAGTGTCACATTTACCTGTTGTATTTTTAATGCAATACAGTTGTAAATTTCATTAAAATTAAAAAAAAAAAAGTTTCAAGGTTTAATCATTGCATGTTGTTAAAAACCGTGTTATCTAAATCTCAGGTAAATTTATGAAATGAAATTTATCTTACTACGCTCTACAACCCACCAATGAGTTCATCTCCACATTTAGCCACCGTTCGTCGTTTCGGTGGTGTGCTGCCGCCTTACATCATTTCCACACATCCACCTCTTAGGTATATATATATATATTAGGTTTGTAGGTCTCAAATCCTTTACCCGTGTAATTTTATATTGACTCTGGATTTGCAGGTTGATTATTTTCCCGATATCTCTTTTACTAATGTAATTAAAACTTTTCAATGTCCATCTTTTCGCTCAATGTCGGGATTCCAATCCTAAGCGGAAGATTTGATAAAGTAACTGTTTTGTGGAGGAAAAGTTTAGTAATTTTGGACAGGATCCTGTCTTTTAGCTAACGCTGTAATCCGCAGAAGCAGGGTGTTGTTCGACAGCGAAACATTCAAGCGGGTTGGAAGCTTATTCTCTCTTTGCAATGAAGGTTTGTTAAATTGTAAACGTTTTCAAACGTAAATGTTCATATTAAGTATAAATCCATATTAAATTGGATCAAATACTTTACACTCTGAACGACAGGGTCGTCCTGTGACAATATATAGTTTGTCTTGAATGAATTAAAAATGACTCAAATTTTCTTTTTTGATACAATAAATCTCTACTTGTACTGTCCTTCCTATTACTTATATCGAGTTCATTAGTGCTCCAAGAATGTTGAAAGTTTCTATCGAGGATTGTGTTTGAAATTTATATTCCAGAGTTTCTAAAGGCTTTAAACCTTTCCTGCCTATGTTCGTTATGCGGCAAGGTTTTTATTTACATTCAACCGCTTGGTAAGGGCTGGTTGGGACTCCAAATGCTGATAATCAGTCTATGATTAAAATAATACAACAATTAATTCCTCCACAGCTACATTCAAAACAAAGTTTGGAAATTACTCCAATGCCACTAAGCTTACCACTAAGGAATATTTGTAATAAAAAGTAGTAGGCAATGAGGATGTGATAAGGGCAGTTTAACCCATATGAATTTTTTTTTAATATAAAAATAAAGTTTCTTCCCTTGTAAATGGCTTGAGTGCTGAAACGTTGAATGTAAAGTAATGCTTTTAAATAGGAGTAAAAGTTAGAAAAAGAAGAAGATGGAAGAAAAATGGGAAAAGTGCATATTAATTTATTGAACTGGAGCCTTTTTTGCGAGCCAAAGATTATATTTCCGTTACCAGCACCGTCACCAAGGATCAGATCCTCGTACCCTTCAAAGCGCTGTCCGGTCTACAAGCGGAAGAAAGACCCTTAGTACTCCGGAGCGGCCTGCTCTGAGACCTGAGAGCGATGTAAGGCGATATCGGACCAACCAAAAAGTTGATATTATATAACTATCAGCTATGAGTGAGCTTCGGTAACCCGACCCTTCGCGAGCTCAGCGGCACGTCGACTCCTATTATCCTCAGCGGCGGTGGGAAACCCTATCGCGTCTTGGAGCTGGCCTCCCATTGGTCGGACGAGGAGGCAATGGCCGCCTGGTCATGTCGGCTGGGGTACTCCTGCGGGGGGCACGGGGACCGGGGTCAATGGGGAACAAAGGGTTGGGGGCACAAAGAACTTGGTGCACCCTGCAGGCGAATCGATAGTTCAAGGGGCATGACTTCATTTAAGATTTTTTCGTCAATTATTTAAAAGATATTTTAACGGGGGCGGGGTGGCCGAATAGGCTAAAGCGTGTGTAATAGCACCGCTAGTTGCCTGGCAACCGGATAACAGAGATTTGAGATGATATAAAAAGTACGAGTTCGCGTCCCGGTGCCGGAGGGGATTTTAAATTCCCCGCCCTCACCCCCCGGCCCGGGAAAATCCCGTATAGCCTAAAAGGCGAGGTAGGGAAGAACAAAAAAAAAAAAAAAAAAAAAAAAAAAAAAAAAAAAAAAAAAAAAAAAAAAAAAAAAAAAAGATATTTTAACGCCACTGTACATAGGCTTCGGCCGATGTTTGGCCTTTATACAAGAAAAAAAAAGGGAATACCTTTTTATAAAGCACAGGTTTCATTACCGCTTCGTACATAACGATTTAAGAGCCAGAGGCTCTTCCACGTAGGATGGAATTAAATCTGAATACAAAAAACTGGTCTTAAAACTTTAGAGAATATTTTAATATCTCCTTCTTAGAATTATGTTGCTCGTGCGAATGAAGAATTCCAGAGTGAAAAAAACATAGAATTTTGCATGAGAGGGTATAAAGTTTGTAAATTCAGGTTTATCGGCTCACTTCAAAACTTCAAGCCGAACGCTTTATCAATCAATTGCATTTATCTTGCTAGTTTAAAAAAGAAAATTATTTTTCGATTATTTAAATATGAATCGTAGATAAAATTAAACTGTAGAAGTTTTTCATTAAAAATATTTGAATAAATTGTTATTACAGTAAATATTAAAATTAAAAAACTTTAATTGTTATCTAAAGAAATATAAGTGAATGTCTTTCAAGCAAAAAAAAAAAATGTTTGTATTGTTGCGCTCTTCTTGAAAGAAGCTATATAATAGCAGTGTGCATGTTAAAAATTATATTTATTTGGATTTTGATTAGTTTCTCATGTGTTTTTATTATTAATTAGATTCATTTAGTAAATCTAGTATTAATACATTTTTTCTGTTTCTATTGGCATTACAGATTATGTACATCTTTTGCCGGCTTAACAAGATTGCTCCGTCTCTGCCTGTCTTGGGCTATTGTTTTTCATTTATCTGCACGCACCTCTATTACATCTTTGTTGATTCTATCTATCCATCTGCCTTTTGGTCTTCCACATGGTCTATTGCCTTCTTTCGAGCATCCCTTGTTACGTAGAGGTTTCCAGATGGATTGCTACGAGCTACATTGCCCGCCCATCTTAACCCCCGAGCCTTGATATCATCGGATATTGATTGAACGGTTTCTGTAAGCAGTTCTTTTTTATTCTTTCTTCTCCATGTGTTAGTACTCTGATCCCAAATCGGCCCGGTTATCGTGCGGAGGATTTTCCTCTCCAATCTTTCAACACTTTTTTCTTGGGTGATGGTTAGTGTTCAGGTCTCAAAGTATTAATATATATATTTATTCATTTATTTAGTATTAATACATATATATTCTTTCAGACATTTAGATACATGTAAAATTTAGACACAGAATCTGCCATTTAAAAAAAATCTTTGGATAATTAAAAAATCTGCTTAATTGGAAACAAAAAAAAAAAAAAAAAAGGGATCGTGCACTGTGATAAATTAGTTTAAAAGCAATGTTATTTTCATAAAGTTTTCAAGAATTAATTCAATAATACTATTAAAAATCCTATCGGTACAGATGCTGTTTACCTTAGATGATATCCATGGCCATGCTATTTTGCAGTAATGTTGAAGAGGCGTTGTTAACATTTTATCACTTAAGAGAAAAAAAAAATCCAATTAGGAAGAAACACTGTAGGATCCTTAAAAAACAATGTGAAACATGGCTGAATAATTAAGAGCACGTGGCAAAAACATGATTTTTCCTCGAGTTTACTTTTATTTAAAAGCCTAAGACTGAAACTTCGGTTCCGATATAGAAAGAAGCTACTCTGACTGCTTCATTGAATAGTTTATATAGAAATGTAAAGTACCTTTTATTGACAGAAATAATGATTCCTACCTTACCTAAGTTAAAACCTAACTTAAGAAGATTCTCCCCTTGACACTTAAGGAGAAAGCCCTGATGAAGGCCTGAACTTCAGATCGAAACGTCGGCATATGTAAGAAATAAATATTATAATTTATTTTTTGCCTTCCTTTTTGACTGAGCACCCCAACTATTCTTCTCTTAAATATTCTATGATTAGATTATCCTCATTGCTATCTGCTCTCGAGTTCTAAAATTACTGGAACGACAACTTTTTCAGGAATATCATATCCTATTCAGGAATAGGAATTAAGCTGGTGTAACAAATACATCATTATTTTATTTTTTAGAGGGTGTACAAGTAATTAATATAAAAACACTATCCTCTTTGCGTCTTCAACTGATCCCTAAGCGTTGACAATTCCTGTTGTTTTCCGTCGATGTCCCTCCCCTTATATTTACAGACATCCCTTCACTTTTAATTACTTTCATATTGTGACATCCCGATCCCCCACCACTACCCCCTGGACATGAGGTGGAAGAACCGCGCTATTGGTCGTGGGGTCGGACTAATTAGCCAATGCCTTCCTCTTTCTGCTCTGCTTGACCAATCACAATTTCGGGAAAACTCATCAGTCGTGGGTGCACGGTTGACTGGTTTTGGCGGTGCTCTTCTTTTAGTAACCCTTTTCGTTATTTGCATGTTTTTCTCTTTTTTGTTGATTCACAGACTTGTTTTCCCATTTTTCCCTTTCCATTTTGTAATATGTTTTTCCTCCCTTGTTCATACCTATATGATTCAGAGGCATATCGGTATCAAATCATATATTGACTCTTATGCTGTGTGGTGTAATATTTGAACTATATTTAAGTCTACATATCATGAATTAAGGTTCATTTTAATTCATTTCATGAAATTTAATTACTAATTGTAAGTAATTCTATGAATTTGTAAAATCAGATCATTGCGATCTTATTGTAGCTATTTTCGAAATCTTATCATTTTAATTCACTTACTGTTTCTTGCTATAAATAAATAATATTAAAATTCACAAAAATGTACTTTAAAGTGTTTTTTAACACCACACCTTTAATACTGGAAACATATCCTGTTGTTGACCAACATGTTTGGGTCAAAATGTCAACAACAACAATAAAAATATTAAAATGATTGCATCTTGACTATTTATCACCCATATTACCAAGGCAATAAAAAAATAAAATGGTATAAGACAAGGTAGGCAATCTATACGATCGATTTGTTTTATGTTATAAGACTGTTTTGTGCAATATTTTTTTTAATTTATTTATGATATTTACAACTATATTAGGAAAAAAATATACATTCAGTAAATGTGATAACAGAAAATAATAACGAGAAAGCAAATAATAGCGAGAAAGCACTTTTTAAGAAATTACCCACTAGTAGCACTCTAAAAAAAAATATTTACAATAGGAGATATCGAGGCCATCTTCTTATTTGTGCATTATAAAACTAAAATATGTAAATGGACATGCATAAAAAATATTTAAAGTATTATTATTTGTAGCATATCTAAAAACAATTATCCTCAACTACAGCCTATTATCCTCTTATAATACATTTTTAAAAAATATACTCTACAGAATTCACATATATTCTTATGCCTTACCATACAGTATATATATACGTACTGTATATGTATACAGTACTTACACAAAGAAATTTGTATTTCCTTTTTAAATTATACCAGACTGAAACAACAAGAAACCGCTCGATGTTTCCCATTAATTCAGCACTTACTAGACAAACGCTCATAACTTCTAATTAATAACAAACGACTCATATACATGAATATAAAAAGGCCTATTTGGATTTACGAAGTTGAGCTATGGGGTTCCACTAAACCATCGAATCCCTCCCTTATCCAATCCTTACAATCCAAAATCTTCCGTAAAATCCTCAATGCTCCCTACTTTGTTACAAATAAAACCATCCATAATGACCTTAATGTTTCTTATGTTTCAGATCTGGCCCAATCCAGATACCTATCCTTCCATAATAAACTTCAGCATCATCCCAACTCTCTCGTTACTAAAATTGCTTCCTCTTTAATTCCTGATAACCCTCCAAGACGTCTGAAAAGAAGATGGTTCCGTGATTTCCTAATGTAGACATATCATTAGAGAACCATTGGGTAGTTACACAACAAGTGTTTTAACGTCATTATATCCATATGTTCAAATTTACTAAATGTATTTCTTTAGTAAAGTTGTAAATATCATTAAGAAATAAAAAATTAAAAAAAACATTTTAAATTCATCTATTAGGAGGCATACTAAATTATAATTTAAATAGGTACTAAAACTTCATGATTATTCAGTTGCTTTCCATTCTGAGAAAAAAGGCAGTTAAAAAAATATTGGGTCATTTGGCCTATATAACCTCGTTACTTTGACATGGTGGGAGAGGAGGTCATGTCAGTTGGCCGAATATTTTTGTAAGCCATCTTTTTCCCTGAGATTGAGATCGAATTTACTTACTGTTCAAGTGGAAATCATAAGTTTGTTCAGGAGTTTTTAGTATCTCATTAAATAGGCAAAGATTACCGGTCTCTAGATTGAAAATTCCCCAGGATCTCTGTAAGTGAAAAGTTGTAGAATACGATGAGATGAAGCCCTTAACGAACTATTTGACATATGTTAATAATTTGATGCCCAGGGGTCTATACCGCAGACTATACTATTCTTCATGCCATTGTATTTATATTTTTCATGTTTGCTTAATCTTGCTTATTGTAAGATTTTTTTTTTTTGTCTATGCTAAGCTCTGATGAAGGCCTAAAAACGTCGGTCGAAACGTAATAAAATAAAATGTTTGTAGCGTATTTCACTCTGACACCAATCCTCCCACAGACCCCTCATTCTAAAATATAATAAATAACAATAACAAACATTGTTTTCATAGGTTGTTGAAAGCCTTGATGAATGGTATGAAGACCTCGTACAATAACCATGCTATAATAAATGAGCTGGCTTACGCCGAGAGAAAGAAAAATAACTCTATTTTAAAAATGAGACCAAATAATACGGGCCTGTTTGTAAGGCTGAGGCCTGAGTATGATTATGTGAAATGGAATAACAAATGTGACAAGGGTAGACGGGCAGAATCCGATTTCTGAACTTAATGAAGGCTCTTTGACTCGGCCGAATAAAACAGACTAATTCCTACTCTTGTTCAAATTCTGTCAAAATAATGAAATGAAAAGAGATTCGTTTGTTCAATTAGTTTTTAATGAGGTGTTTGTTTTTAGGGTTCCGCAAAAGCTCTGGCTATGTCGGCGAAATGAGTAAACAACCCTGTTTATTTGTCTCATAATTATATCCCGAAAATTGAAACGAAATTCCATTTCGCACGGTGTCACCGAAGGGTGAGAATTGAATATTTATCTAAGGTCACAAATACTTCTTGTGCTAGTGTAATAAATAAAATTTTAATTATATTTAAAACTAATGAAGTTTACAATAATTTACTTAGCGCAAGACAAATTATTCTTATTATTCTATTTAAACTTAAGACTATACTGCCATACATCTTATCCTTCAATCTTTCCTCTTCGACAGATTTTTTTTTTGTTAGGGCAGGGCTCGGAAATATCTTTAGTTCGTCTAATCTTGGCAGGAGTTCCTCAAGGTTCAATACTAGTCCCACTACTTTACGTTATA
Organism: Nezara viridula; assembly: GCA_928085145.1. NCBI lineage: Eukaryota > Metazoa > Arthropoda > Insecta > Hemiptera > Pentatomidae > Nezara > Nezara viridula. The sequence continues at coordinate 112,656,416 of OV725080.1, forward strand.
CCTATACGCTATATATGCTTACGATATACCTATTAACGATGAGGTCTTGACAGCTACTTATGCAGGCGACACAACAATTCTCAGAAAACATCAAGGCCCTACAAAAGCCTCAATAACACTACAACATCACTTACTTAAACTACAAGATTAGTTCACACTATGGAAAATTATACTTAATCATGACAAATCCAAACATACAACATTTGCTCTTTTAAAAAACACCTGCCCTCCAGTTTATATTGACAACAATCAAATTCCTCAAACGGACACGGTGCTTTAACTTGAACTCATCTTTGCCAGAAGGATGACATGGGGTCCGCATGTTAAAATGAAACGTAAGACACTTAACAAACGACTCAAACTACTTTACTTTCTTTTTTCTAAATCTTCAAAATTAAAACTAAAACAGAATCTGAATACATATATATACTTACTTAAGCCCATATGGACATACTCATCACAAATATATGGCATCGTTAAAAAGACCCACCTACAAAAACTTCAAACGTTCCAATCAAAATTATTGCGAATCTTGACAAAATTACCTTGGTACGTGACTAACAAAACTCTACATACTGACCTCCTCTTTCCAACAGTTGACTAACATATAACGATCCTTTATCAACGATTTTACACAAATTTAAATGGAGATAGTAACAGACTAATAAGAGACATGGCCACATCCGACATACCTCAGAACATGAGGAGGAGACTGAAAAGGCGTTGGATGAGGGATCTCGTTCCTGAAACAACCTAAGTAATTGGAACAAGTTAGGGAAGAGGTACTGCTGAGTACTTTCCTTCCCCATGCCTGTCATGTCATTATTTCATGTATCGCCATCACATTTGCTGATTGTCAACAATAAGTTGACAGGCGCCAATAAATATTTTACAGACAAAAAAAAATTATAATTGCAATTTAGTTAAAAACGCAATTGTAATTTATCTTTTATTTATTTATTTATCTACGAAGAAGCAATATTCAATCTACGAGGAAATATTCAGTAGGTATACAGCAGTTTTAACAGGACTGAACTAGATTTATATGTTGTAGTAATCGATTCCGGTACATTTGCTTTCCACTATCGAGACCAAAGAAAACAAAACTTCAAAGGTATCCCTCAAATCGCTGTTGGTCGTTACAGTGACATCTGTGTACATGTACTAAAGGGTAAAATGGCGGAAAATGTTGGCTACATAGCCCGGCCTATTTGGCGGGACATGTGCGCTTTTGGCGGGCAACAGGACGGAAAGCGGGCTCCATCCAACCGTGAAATTGCATAGGTCGGTCGGCTGCAGCATTGATAGATGGAATCAGAGCACAATAGCTCACCATCTCCGTCTTTGTTTCGTTTCTATCCGACGTCAAAGGCGTTATTGTAGTGGCTTTGGAAGAAATATTCGTTGTATATTTTTCAAAATAAGATCTACTGAATGGTGTAAAAAAAAAAAAAGCTTAGTAATGAGTTGTCAAATCACCATAAAATCTTCATACTATCGTTGGTTGTAAATATGCCAATAACAACAATTAATCCACAGGTAATTAACTAATCATAAAATTAGATTAGACCTTATAATTTGGATATAAACTTTTTTCAATCTAAAATTTCCAGACTTAAAACAAAACCTTCAACACATATAATATGCTGTGTTTTATCCCCACAAAAGGGATGACATTTAAAAAATGCTACATTTTGGGGTGATTAATTCTATTCGGGATGCCACTGAATAATTATTGATGATAATTACCCAGAATCATTTAATAAAAATCAATAATGAAAGATTTGTCAAAGAAACTTGGATCTATATGATATTGATTGGTCCAGGATTAATTAATTGGATTTCTTTTTTCAAAGGCTGGTTTGTGTTTATCATGTTTTCTAATTACCAATATTACCTGTGATCATCATGATATATATGGGTGGCAGAATTAAAATAACTTTTACTAAAAAACTTAATTTATTGCTATGTTTAATAAAGTATATATACAAGTTATATTTACAAGAAACTATATACGAGAATTTAATGAATTTAATCAATGGAAATGAATTCAGATGGACTGTTTTGGAATTATTGCCATGAAATATTATAACATTATGATTGGGAATCAGAACTTAGCTATTATGGTATGTGAAGTGGTGTAGTTATGGCATGTTTCATCGCTGCATCCGCTGATCCGAGATCATCTCGTCAAGCTCAGATCCAAAAACTGCCAGGATCCCATCTCCATGGTCTATTTAGGGCCAAGGCTTCAGTCCCCAAGCCGGAAGAAAACATAAGACCTGTCCTCAAGGCAGGACATCATCATAAGACCTCTTTTTTTACTTCTCTGCGTAATATGTATAAATATTCAGGGTGGGGCAAGGATGGTTTTCATTGATTCTTAACTGCAACCTATTACTTCACAATAACTGGTAACACCCTAAAAGGAACCAGTTACTTAGCCCGTTACTAGTTTTTACTCTAAGCCTTCCCCATGGTCCAGGAACTGGTCGGTCCTAATCTACCTGCTCCTCCCCCATGAGGCTGGTTTTGATGTCAGAAGTCGGTTTCATTCAACCTTGTTTTTGACAAATAATAATTTTAAAAAACTCATTTGCTATGTTCAATGCATAGCAAATAGTCAGCGGTTACTATTTAAGATATCATACAAAAATAATAATTACTAGCAATAAAGAAGTATTTTATGGTTCAAATACCAGATATCATAACGTAGCTTCTACGAATATAAATATACAGTTGAGTGGTGTTGTCCACAGAGTTCAATCTGTGGTGCGGCCTAGTGTAAGCTTTGTTGTTCATGTCATTCCAGATTGTCTTCCAACTGAAAAAAGAAGCAGAATGCTTCAGCCTGGTCAGAGTATGTAGATGAGGTTGGCCGCTTATAAGTCACAAAACGGAAAAGGAACATTCTGTCGTCATGTTAATAAAAAGACCTTGGCGTGATGATATATAGAAACTTTGACATGACAACTGTATAGATATGGTGACCATATCGTTTAAAAAACTCAATCACATAGAAGGCACTTTCTGAGGTACACGTGCGCTTCTAGATAACGAAATCTCTTAAACCCACAACAGAAAAGGCTGGCGACGATATAAGATTCTGCTACTAGTCATCCGGGCGTACATGATTCGTGTCTCGGGAAGCTGTACAAGTTTAGTGGGAAGGACAACTCTCATACATTAAAAATAAGAGGAAGGCTTGGCAGATTTATCAGCAATTATCTGAAGAAAATCCTAGAAATTAGAAAAATATTATCAGAAAGAGTACTATACAACAAAGGAGCAGTAGTGAGTACAGAAGTACTCTTCTACCGTTGCCACATTTAGAAGCAGAAGAGCTCTCCCAAACCACTGGGTCTCACGACTTCTGGCAGAATATGAGAGGCATCATTTTCTTCATCACCTATGAGGGACTGAGAGATAAGCTAAAGAGAGAGATTGATCTCTACATGCTAACAGAAAGGTATAACGCACAGCTTTAACATCAGACAACTACCCGTACTTCGTGTACAGTTGGAAAATAGCTGTCGGCCCACCATAGCACTTAAATGTAAGAATAAATGTACCACTTCCTGAGAGGTAATAAGAAACCACAGATGATGTGGAAGAAAACATTCTTGAATAATATGAAATTAAAGAGACATTAATTTTTATGGTTACTTGAGAAGAAGACAAATGCATCTGCTACCATCATAAACCGTTAAGCAAGATAGGGTTTTATAAATAACAATTAAAGCAACCGACAAAACATGTATACCTGGGAACACAAACGGTTGATAGATCGAATGCCCTATTCCTTTTAAATAAATAATTTTCATTGAAAACTTAAAAGAATTGTTGTTAAAAGGATTTCATATTTAAGGCATCAAATTATATTGTAAACTTGTTTGTACATAGAAGTCTATTAACACAAAATAATGGATGTCTGTAACCATTTATTTATCTGGTGAACGAAATACGGCTATAGATGTCAATCATCTGTTAAGGAAATATAAAAGAGTTTTAGGTTTTAAAACTAATGTAATCTCCATTAATATTTATTTCTTCCTCTAAATATGTAGAACGTGGATGGTCGTATTTTCTCATCACTGAAGACCGGTTATCTATAAACATTATTTATATTTAAGGGATTAAATATTCTTTAAGAAGATTTACCAGTACCTTTCAATTTCTCTTAGATAAACATTCTTGGCATATTCTAATGATTCTCCAATTCGGTTCGAACAATGAACAAACAGCGCTAAAAATTCTCCCCCAAAGAGGTCATTATTCCCAACACCTAAAAAGTAGCTCATTATAATGCAAGTATTTCTTTGTTTTTGTTCTGATCGAAAATAAAAGACAGAGGAGGAGCGAAGAAGTGGAGGTCGTGTCCTGGAATCGTTTTATTTCCTCTTCTTCGCGCCTCACAATTGTCTGCAACGGCCACTGCCTCCTAAATAAATCGCTGTGAAAAAATGCGCGGGTGTTGAGGAAAGAGTGCGTGTGGCGCATTAATTCGGTGGGAGAATAATGCCCGCGACACGTGGCTTTTTGGCGGGAATAGTCATCAGTCGTCAGCGGATTTAGGATCGGAGGGACCTCTCGTGAAATTTGTCCTGGCTGAGGACAAATGTCTGTGTCCGGGTTTATCGCCCCTTTTACACTAATTAGCGACGATTTGTTCTGCTTTGTAGGAGAAGATTGGAGGAGTGGGCGCTTTGTCTTCTCATTGTCTGGATTGTAATCGGATGGATGACCCCTCGGACAGCCCCTGTTGATAAGGCCTATCTATCTTCATGGCAATAAATTGCTAATGTTTCTCTTTCCCGAATCAAAAACACAGGTACTTATCATCAACATAGCACGAAAAAAATGTATATTTTTGTTGGTGATTCATGTTGAAAAAAAAAATATTGTAAGAGAATTGGGCTGGGTATTTTTCTGCAACATCATAAAGAAACATTTAATTGATAATTTTAGTATTTCATTGTTCACTTGTTACAATTATAATTTATTAATGAGTTATATATAATTTTGATTTTTTTTTAAAGTCGATAACTAGAGATATTTATTTAATAATATTTTATATCAATATTTATTGTTATTACTCTTGTTAATATTTTAAAATATATATTTGCTAATGTACGTTTCAATATTGTAATTTTAGCATTTGATTTTTTTTAATAATATTTCGAAGGTTATATTAGTCTCACTCAAATATGTAATATATAATAGTGGTAATAGAGCCTAATATAGTAATAATGTATGATTAGTGATATTTAAAGAGAAAAAAGTAATGTATGTGCTAATTTCATGTCTAAAAAGGAATTGATAAGTATACTTTCTATTACGTTAAAAATAAATTTTTAATGAAGTATTTCTTTCAAGTGTTATACGGCCATTAAGTGATTAAAATGCTTTTTCTATCTTTATGATAATTTAAATTTCTTAATTTATTCGTATATTTAATATGCGATAAGTAAAAATTAAAAAAAAATTTTTTTTACTAATGAGTGTTTTGATTTAGAAAAAAATATTCAATTCATTACAGCTTTATCTCATAGTAACAAAACATAAATTTATATACAATTTTTATAAACGTTTGTTATATTATTATAAAAAACATTTAAAAAATATAAATTTGTATTAAACTCTTGAGAGTATATGTATGAATCTATGAAATAATTATAACTTTGATATTATGATATTATTATGCGATCATTTTTCAGATCTTTATGAAATAAATTTTGATGTTTGTTGTTTTTTTTTTGTTTTGTTTTTTGCATATACCGGTTTATTTGAAACATAGTTTTAATATTCATCAGATTTTTAAATGAAATCAGCTAAAAAAAACTATTCGAAATTGGTTGTAACTATTTAATAACTTATAATGGTAATAAGCAAATTATGAAGCTCTAAAATTATTCACAATATCTCTTTTCATATGGACTGTATACCGATCGAGTTATAACATCCTCTACAATATTTTATTAATTTTATATTATAATATTAATTTTTCAAAATACCTACTAGAGATATCGGTTTTTCCTATTTGAAATAATTTAACTTATTCATCAATTGTTTCGTTGAACTAGTAGTCCTAATATATATGTTCAATAATATATATTATCCCATGCAACATTCACAATTAAAAAGCTGCAACCTTAAAATATTCGCTTCATATTGAATATTTCATAGTTGACCGTTGCATTATAAAGGAAGAAGATGGTGCGTGGTGGCGGTCATAAATAGGCTGAATATTGGCAAAAACTATTTTATTAAAAGCCAAGGTTTCGACCCGACTTTTCAGGTCTTCTTCAGGGAGGTGTGTTCAGCTAGTTCCACTTAGAACTGAAACTCACTTGGTTCTAAGTGAAACTCCTAGCCGAACACAGCTCCCTGAAGAAGATCTGCAAAGTGAGTTCGAAACGTTGGCTTTTAATAACATAGTTTTTGACACTATTCAGCCTATTTATGACCGCCACTCCGAACCATCTCCTTCCTTTAAAATATATGCATTCAAGATTTGTTTAATCCTTTCCTATTTATAAATCAAAATGTAGCCTATGAAACCATACATTTATTAATGCAATTAAATTTTTAAAATACAAATTTTGAATTTCTATTGAATATTAGGCGTCTCGGCTATTCCTTGTGGATCCTAAAAAAAAAATTATTGTATGATTCTTTTGCTAAAAATTGAGATTTCCATGATGCATGAAGTGTCTTGTAATCAATGGTCTCTATGAATAAAACGAGTGCTGACTTTTAACAACCACACAGCCGCGGGATAAAAAGTTGACACATGAAGCTTCAGCATCAGACAACCTGGTAGGAATATTACCCGGTCGGCATCAATATATCTGCAGCCGGAACATGTTATGCTTCCTGGATCATTTGCTCACGTTTCCTGTTCCCGAGTAACAGGTCCTTCCGCCAGTTTTACGACTTCCCAAGCTCACGTCTGATCCATTTCGGTCGCCCCTTCCAAAACTTTAAGAAGTCTCCCCTTCCCCGCGATAAGAAAGTTTGTACCACCTCCTTTGACATTTTCCCGGCGACCTTTCCCCCGTTGCTAAGGCCACTTCATCACCTATTCCTCTTGATGACCCTCCTCATTATTTGTCCCTCCTTTCATTAACCGGCTCCTACTGATTCGCCATCCACTTGAAACTGACAATCGGTCTATTTTCAGAAAGACTCGTTTATCGCGACTGCAGATCTTGAGGAAATCTTAGAAAAAAATCCAACGAATCTCCCAAAATGATATTGTTTGGTAAAACCTAGTGGCATAGTTCTAGCTTTGACGATTTTATGTCACATTTTAGATTATTCGGACTCCTCGGTATGATAAATAATATATGACTTTTGACATTAAAAGTAAGAAGATTTAGATAATTAAGAGTGTAATGTTTATAAATATCATCTCGTCGTTTAGGAAGTTCTTTATCTGATCTTCTGGCTCTAAACTAATTATTTAAAAAATTATTATAATTTTATTGAATTATAAAAACACAATTAAATAGATGTTTAATTTTTCAGTTTTGTGTATAAGTTACTTGTATTTAAAATTTTGAGACATGCATATTATGTAACATGATAGAATGCAATCAGATTTTATTTTAGTATATGAAAATGTTCGATTTTATGAGGAGTACACGCAAAGGTTTTAAATAACTCTTCACAGCAAATCAAATTCATAAAAAGGAATAAATTCTTCAATCATCTTGTGTATCATCTATTGTATTTGTATTATAATTTTTAATTATTTAGTAGAAAGGTTATCCGCAAAAATTCCAGAATAATCTGTCTTTTTCAAAGGCCATATATATGTATATACATATATATATACTAGTAGTACGAAAAATTCGCACAGCATATTGTTAAGTGATCAAATGTCAAGTTAATAAAAAATAAAATAATGCAACGTATCAAAAGATAAAGAAATCAATTGTTGCTTTATCGATAGATATATTCGAAAAAGGAAACAAAAATTAATTTGAAACTTCATGGGGTTAAAAACGTAGGACTCACAAAAATTCGAAAAAATTCCGAAGGAACAATCCGGGTCTTGCTGTACGCATCAAAATCTTCAAAGCCCAATTCGTCCTGTGTCAATCTACAGATTTACTACCGTCCCAGTATTGAAGCCTAGCAAAATGTTTGTATCAACTTTATTTATTTTAGAAAGAAAAACAAAAGTGGAGAATACTATTCGCTATAAATACTATGATCGAAGGGATCATGCTTTATATTTAATTTAAATCTTGCGTTAATTTTACGTCTGATCTTATAGTAATGGAATAAAACAGTGTTTTAATTATCAATATAAATAATAATGAATATACATACATCCCAGTTTCTTGAATGTCTTTAGAACCAGATCTTACAGATTCGATCGAAAATGTTGAGACCTGCTCCTGTCAACATTTAGAAAGTGGGGTGTGTAGCTTAGGGGAGGATATTTTTGGGAACTCAAACAGAATTTTCTATGAGTTCCTTCTTGCATTTTTCAAAAGGGTTTGATGACTCAATTTTAGACATATCTCGCCATCATCCTAAGTCACAAAGCGGTTTAAGTTATGTAGACCCGAAATATCTGGTTTATGTAACCATGATATCAATAAATGAAATATTTATATATTTTACACAGAACTGATTTTATCGTATAATAGATTTGACATATTTTTTTTTTTTCAGAAAATGGTTAATATTATATTTTTAAAAAATGCAATATTTCATACCATTTTTTTTATTTTTATTTTTTTGATATTTTATTAAATGATAATACAATCTGTCTCATGAAGGCCAACAAATATCAGGACTACAATAATTCATCCATACAATATATACAAAAAAATAAAACAGAAAACAAATATAAATAATAAAAAAAATATACATAAATAAATAAAAGTAATTTTCATATATGCATTGATACCTAAATCATACCAAATTGAAGATGTATTTAATTTTGAATCTAAAGATGAATAATGATCTCAGTTAAAGTTTCATAAAATGTAATTGAGAAGAAGAACTACAGTTTGATTTGTAGAATTTCAAAGAGTACCAAAAATATTTCGACCAAACGCCACCTAATAAAATGAAAAATCGTTAATTATCATTCTAGTTATTATTTATCTACATTTTTGACTTCAGGAGGGCTAAAAACTAAGGACTATGTGATCTAGAATATACGCATGTACATGTATATGAATGTTCTATAAATTTATGAAAGAGAAAAATATTACCCCGTTTGAAATGACTATTAGATACTATTATATACTATTGCTTTAAACGATGTAAAAATTGAAAAAAAGAAAAATTAAGACCGATAAAACAAAAAGAGAAATTGAAGACAAAATTTAAAAACACAATATACATGTAATCTTCTTCGTTAGCATGTTGGGAAATTAAAATCGAAAAAAATCTTAGCTTTATCTTTATTATTTCTACAAGATAAAAAAATAAATAAATAATATAACAAAATATAATAGTCTTGTTGCTTGGGATATAATATCGAGTAGAAGTTAAAGAAGATGAAACTACTCATAAAAACTAAATAAATTACCAGTAAAAAAAATGCATTATAGTCATCAAAAGCAAAAACACATGTTATCAGATATGCAAGAATGTTATTTGAGTAAAATAAATTGGATTATAATAATGTTGTAATATAAATTAATAACATTTTTTTATAGTTTAGCTATTTGTATTCTATTGTGTGAATACATTAATTTAAAGTTGAAATTGTTTTACTTGAATTTAATGGTGATACTCCCTTTTTCTAATACATGATATTTTGTTAAGTCTGCCTGCAAACTGTCTGATGCGGGAAAACTTGTCACTTCTCTTATTATACTATTTCAGATACTTCAATTAGAGCGATGCCTTTCTATAGCCAACTAAAGAGAACCATTTAGAATGGTTGTCACAAAACGGAAACAAATATTAAAGTATAGTATTAGCTTTTAAATAAGGCGCTCGGGCCAAAATTTTCCAGGCGCACCCACTCACTGACCCTGGAATAAGCCAATTACCTATTTTTCTATGCTTGGAAATAGAGAAAAATGTAAACTATTAAGATGAGAATTAAAGTCTCAAGCAGACTGGTTGTAATATTATTAATATTTTATTATTTTTAGTTTTAAAAATATATTACAACTATTCAACTTCAGACTCGAGTTCTCATCTTAATAATTTACATTTCTCTCTATTTTTCAACATAAGGAAATAGGAAATTGGCCTATTCCAAGGTAAGTGTGAAGGGGCGCCTGGAAAATTTCGGCGCGAGCGTCTACTACTCACGCGGGACTCCTTACTTCAGCAAAGAATAACATTCGATATTTTAAATCGTTGATAAATTAACGTATGCAATTACTTTGTTGTGGAATGTCCATTTCGCGATTCATTGTCACTCTGAGTTTTACTTGATAGACACATTCATGCTATAGAGAAAATATTTATTTACTATATTTTACAACCCCCGTAATTATGACCGAAAATTCTTGAAAATTTGGAACAATAACAGGATGGCCTCGTTAGCCGCCGCAGCTGGACTCCAGAGAGGAGGATTATCCTGGAACGTATGCCTGAGGCTGCCACTAATTAGTACGGCTGCACCTGACCCCAAGGAGTCCGCTTTCCTTCCCGGCTCCTCCAGTTTCCACCCTTGAAATTCTCAGACCTCTCCTTATTCGGTGGCATCATAGAATTTCTTTTCGGGTTTCACTTAAACCTATAAATTTTCAGAAAAAAGATATAAATAAGAAAACTTTGTTAGAGAACCCATATGATATTGATTGAAAAACATTTCAGAAAAAGATTACAAATCAAGATTTCGTAAATTAAGGTACAACTACAAAATTGCAACTGAAAATTCGGAACTATTTCTAATCAGTTCAAAATTTTGGTTTCAACTTATTTTTTTATTCAAAATGGACAAAATAAAATATAGACTTTTTTTTTCCATTGAAATTTTTCCATACAGTCAGTATAAAATTATGTAGTTGTATTTATATTTCCATTCTAAATATATATATTTATTGAATACAAATATTGCGTAATATTGATAATTTCTTCGGGGCTGCTCGATGTAAATATTTTTTTCTATAGACTGTCATAATTGCAAGGATTTGGAAAATTCAGAAATCTCTGTTTCGATTCTAAAATATAGACTTTGACAACGTAAGAATGGGCAATTAAGTAGTGAGAGCATACATGTATGTATACAGTAACGTGGTCACATATAAATAACATAAAAATGTTAATTTTCTATTATTTTATAAATATAAAAATGGATAATTTTATCACGGTAATTTCTCCAAATATTTATGTGAATATAATTAAATAATTCAATTTTTAGTATATACAGGGTGCCCCCCTGCCATTATGTAATGGGAAGTATTTAAAGATGTTATAGCAGATCTTGAGAGATACAAAAAAATTTTATATAGAATATGGTTCCAATTTTCTGCAGTAAAGTTGGAAATTAAATATATTTAACTTAGGTAATTAATAATTGCTTCATAGTAAATAAGACACAATTTCTTTAACATTCAAGTAAACTTCGTCTTTGTTATAATGATTTAAAACAGATTTTACGTGTATAAACCAATTTCTATTTTTTATAAAATATATTTTATGAAATTATTTGCTATTTTTATTATTATTTGCTCATCATAAATTTAGATGATCAATTTTTGAAAAAAAAGGTTATTTCTTTCACATATAAGAAATATGCCTTGATATTTATGTAAATCTTTTGTTGTGGATTCGTTTAAAATAAAAAACTACATAGAATAAAAATGTAGTAATTGGTTTTTTGACCGTTTATATTTATTTTCTCAATGATGGCTCCAGGGACATTACCTACAACGCCATATTGGATGCATATTTTCATAATTTATAATTGTTTCAAACACAACGTACAAGAATTTCAATTGATGATCCAGTATAGAAAACTGTCTATTATATTTGTTTCATATTGAATTTTATTTAATTCTAGATGTATACACTTTTGTTTTTTGGGTGATAAATATTCAGGACGCAGTCTTTTCAATTTTTTTTATTTATTTTTGCCGACGTTTCAACCCAAACATGTGCGTCTTCAGGGCGTAGTTTGAGCACTGAGGGTGTTCAAGTACTGACCTCAAAAAAAAAAAGTGCTGACCAAAATAAAAATAAAAATTTGTTAAAAAAGACTGCGTCCTGAATATTTATCACCCATGATATGTAGAACAGTCGACTAACTTCCTTCAAGACTTTTGTTATTGTTCTATTATAATTTTAAGCATCTTAATATTGTGTATAGGAGAGGTGTATAAAGAGAGAGAAGTGAGAGAAAGGGAAATTAAATGTTTAAAAAAACTGGAAAAAAAGCATGACCAATGAAAGAAAAAAACAAAAATATATATATATATATATATATATATATATATATATATATATATATATATATATATATATATATATACATATTTATTATACTCATATAAGCTAACGACTTCTGTATATTTATATATAAGTTTATTTATTGTCTTACTGATTAACAAGTATGCTGTGTATATAGCAACCCAATATAATTGGGCACCTACCTTTTATATTTTATATGAAAATAAAGTGTTTCTCTCTCGCTAGTGGGGTGGCCGAGCGCGCTAATGCGTGTGCACAGCACCGCTCGTTGCCCGGCAACCTGATAACCAAAGTTGGGGACAAGAAAATACAGGGGGGGGGGGGATCTTTCAACTCTGACATTAATCCCTCGCCCTCAACCTCTGACCTGAGAAAACCCATATGTAGCCTAAAAGGCGATATAGAGAAGAACAAAAAAAAAATTTAGTTACTTGGCAATAATAACTTCCAATTATTAACAATTCGAGTATATTTTTAACGTTACATGTTAACAGGCTAGTTTACGTTTCGGGACCTTTTATTCCCATCTTCAGAACTGCAATTCCAATACTCTTGTGGATGCAAGGCTAAAAATTTTTTTAAAGTTACAATATTGTGCTTGTTACATTACATATTTGTATTATGTTTATTACAATAAATTTGTAATTACCTTAATTTTAATAATAATAATAATGTGCTCCATCGTCAATTTTCTAATTTATGTTCTAAAATTTATTATCTAGAGCAATATCTTCCTTTTGACCAATAATTGGGTTTCTGCCATAGTGAAAAGTTGACCTTTGGATCTAAATGTTTTATCTGACTATTTTGATTGTTGTTGTTAGTGTTTATTTTATGTGTCTGTGATTTCACTTCTATTAAATTTTAATTTTGTTCAATATATCTGTATAATGGGTTCCTAAATGTTTAGTGTCTGTTTTGTAGTTGACTGTTGTTCTGTTGTTTTTTGTAATGTGTATTGCTTCAAGTAATTTTCTATTGGTGTTTTTTGGTTCTATGTCTATTATCTGTGGTTTGTTAAAGTTAAATTTATGCTGTAGTTTTATACTATGATGTGCTAAGGCTGTTGTGTTTATGTTTTTTGGATTTTTACAGTTGGTGATGTGTTGTGCGACTTGAAGCAATACACATTACAAAAAACAACAGAACAACAGTCAACTACAAAACAGACACTAAACATTTAGGAACCCACTATACAAAAAATTTTAGCCTTGCATCCACAAGAGTATTGGAATTGCAGTTCTGAAGATGGGAATAAAAGGTCCCGAAACGTAAACTAGCCTGTTAACATGTAACGTTAAAAATATACTCGAATTGTTAATAATTGGAAGTTATTATTGCCAAGCATCTAAATTAAATTGACAACTTCCCAGGAAAAAAAGAAAAAAGAAAAAAAAAAAGATCTAGTATCGTTGAATTTCGATATCGAGACTTTACAATCACAAGGTAAATTTTCAGTTTTGACTCTTAAACGCTGGTTTTTCATAACTCCTGCAAATAGTATTTTATATTTTACGAATAGCATCTAAAGGTTCTTCTATTTTATCTTAAGAAAAATCCTCGTATCTACAACGAAATATGTACTTTATGAATGTTATATCTTGGCTTCGTATCGGCATTATAATAACTCTTTTCGAAAAGAGCACTTGGTCGTTGCAAGATAGAGCAGCTCGGAGGAGGAATGAGCCATCAGAGAGGCGAAGACTAAATCACACCCTCTGCACTTAAGGATCATCTTCTACAATATTACAAAGCTTGTCCTTATCTAATGGAACTTTAGCGGGGAGTGGAGGAGCTGCCCAGGACCGAGCCATTATAAACAACTTATCCTGGAACAATAACTTCTCACAGAGCTTGCTCCACATCTTCAATCTAAATGGATCAGTGTCCATTAGCACAGTGATATAGGCCGTGGTTCTTCCATTTTTGCAGGATATCTCCTAGGTTTGGAAAAAATATATTAAATATTTGCTTGTTTTAATTTTTTTTTAAACCCTTCTAAAAGACAACTGTTTGATTCGTTAAATTCTCAGCTTCTTTATTTTTATAAAATTTCATTCTACTTTAAATAGGTAAATAGTTAGATAATATAGTTTAAAATCAACCATGTACATTAGCTAGTATTTTTATTTATTTATTTAGAATTATAACAATCTGTTATGTGGACAATAGTTTATAGTGATACATGAACACGTTCACACATGTAAACAGAAAATATAAAATTAACAAAAGTAAAGTAATAATCAAAAACTATTTATAATAAAAAAATAATATGTTATGATTGCGCTGCAGAAAAGGAGATGGCCATCCCGTGATATACATCGACCAACCAGATGATCTAGATGTTTTCTGCTGACCTTCTGATTTACGTCAACCTACAGAATGCATCCGTAAACTTCCAATCTTCTATTGTATAATACGGCACCGTGCTGGGTTGCCCATCTACTACTATTGTTATTATTGTTTCTCTATTTTAACCAATGTAATTTTTTGTTTTTTCCTCTTTCATATTTTTGAACCTAACTCTATTTTGTTTGTATTTTTTTTCTTCTCTTACAGCCATTATTTACTTCTTTCCAAATTGATTTTCACAGTTTTTTCTTACCTACAGCGTCATCCATCATATGTATACTTTTCTCCTTTCCGTTATGTCTAGCGTCTTAACTACTTGTCATGTTAATTCTCAATCCCTTCCTGCTCACTATGACGAATTTCTCCAATATTTCACCTGTAACTTCTACCACATTATTGCAGTCTCTGAAACATGGCTTAAGCCCTATATCCCTTCCTCTTCCGTTTCCTTACCTGATTATACCTTCATCCGTCATGACCGGGTTTCCCGGACTGGCGGAGGTGTTGGTCTCTATGTTCATAATAGCTTGAAACCCCGTATTCTAGATATTTCATCCCCTTCCAATCATCCTCACATTGAATTCCTCTTCGCTGAAATTTCTTGTAAAGCACATCCTCTCCTTTATGTGGTCGTATATCGCCCTCCTTTGACTCCTTTTGACTCATCCTTCGAATCAACCTTGTACAATTATGTCCCTTTCTATAATAACATCATAATTTCCGGTGATCTTAATACCAACCTTCTCACAGAATCCAACAACAAACGCTATTTGGCAAATCTCTTCTTCTCTCTCAACCTTTTTATTGTTCCTTTCGCTCCTACACACCATACCTGTTGGTCTGACACCTGGCTGGACTTGCATATCATCGATTCAGAGCAGAAACTCTTGTCCTGTTCTCAATTACCCGTTCCTTTCCTTTCTTCTCATGATCTCATCAAATTATCGTACGATATCCAAACTCCCACGTTTCTTCCTAAAACCATAACTTTCCGCAATCTTGACAACCTCACCCGTGATAAAATCCTACCGGACCTTGAAACTCTAAACTGGAACGATATTTATTCCTGTACCTCTATTGATCATATGGTAGACATCCTCACTTCTAATCTTATCCATATTCTTGACATACATGCTCCTATCAAAACCTCAACCTTCCGTCGCCAACCTGCTCCTTGGATGTGTCAAGAAATCCGCGACATGCAAAAGAGACGTGAGGCAGCCCGTAGACGCTTCAGACGAACCCGACTAGCAGATGACTATCAAGTCTATAGGGTACTTCGTAACTTGACACAAACAACGATCAGGAAAGCGAAATCAAACTTCTTTCACGAAACTCTCGCTTCTGCTCCTGATTCTAAATCAATATGGCTAACCCTTCGTAAACTCTCTCTTTGTAAATCCTCTTCCTCACCGTTCTACCCGGTATCACCCGATGAACTAAATTCCTACTTTATATCTTCCACCACCAGCAACAGTTCACCCACCTCTCACCAGTTTTCCTTATCACCCTCATTTAACAGTGATAATTTCTATTTCTCCAACATCTCACCAACCGACCTTATTTCCTCTATAATGAAATCACACACAAACTCCATCGGACTTGATGGGATACCAGTCAAACTATTAAAATTATGCCTTCCCGAAGTCGTTCCAGTTCTCCTTTTCATCTATAATTTTTCCCTCCAGAACTCAGTTTTTCCAACTGCTTGGAAAAAAGCATTAGTCAGACCTATCAACAAAATTCCCAATCCTACCTCTCCTAAAGACTACCGCCCAATCTCCATTCTTTCTAACCTTTCTAAACCTCTGGAAAGAATAGCTCAATCCCAAATCTCTAAATTCCTTGAAAACTCAAAACTACTCGATCCTCTCCAATCTGGTTTCCGACCTGGCTTCTCCACACAATCCGCCCTACTAAAAATTACCAATGACTTACATACCGCAATGGACGAAAAAATGTTAACTGTATTAATACTTCTCGACTTTTCCAAAGCTTTTGACTCCTTAGACCACTCTATACTCTATACTAAATTAAAATCCCTATCCTTCTCCAACAGCTCTATCCTCTGGTTACAGTCTTTCCTATCCGACAGAACTCAAGCAGTCAGCATTCCAAACCAACCCCTATCTTCCTTTCTTACACTGTCCTCTGGAGTGGCCCAGGGTTCGAGCATTTCCCCTCTCCTTTTCAACTCCTACATAAATGATCTTTCCAAATCCATCTACCACTGTTCACATCATTTATACGCTGATGACACCCAAATATATTTTTCCTTTCATCCTTCTGAGCTACTAGTCGCGTTCGCCAATATTCAGGCTGACCTAGATAGGATCAGTGCCTGGGCAAGTCTGAATAATTTAAATCTAAATGCGATGAAAACTCAGGCCATTATTATAGGTTCCAGTCCTATTCTTAAATCCATCTCCTTCCTTCCTCCATTAGTCATCAACGATCATCCTGTCACATTCAGTTCATCCGTTAAAAACCTAGGAATCACCATAGACGAAAACCTCTCCTGGAAACCCCATATTGCCCTCATCTCCCGTAAGTCAATAGGTACCCTTAAGCTATTTCATCGCTCCCGCCACCTACTCCCACAACCCATCCGCAAGCTCCTTGTATCCTCTCTCATTTTCCCCCACTTTGACTACGGCTGTGTGGTGTACGGAGGCATCCCGATGGTACTCGAGGATAGATTGAAGCGACTCATGAATACGTGCTTAAGATTTGTCTTCGGTACATCAAAGCGATATCATGTGTCCCACCTTTACGACGAGTTAAAGTGGCTCTTCCCTTCTTTCCGCAGACAATATTTCCTCGGATCTTTCCTATTCCAAACAATCAACACTAGACACCCTTCTTACATCTACAGTCTCCTACAGTTTAAACCCGTGGTCCACTCCCAGAAAACAAGATCCCGTTTTTCCGACCTTTATATCCCTTCCCATAGAACTAAGACGTTTGAATATTCCTTTATTTCCCGATCCACAGCCTTCTGGAATTCCTTGCCATCTGAAATCCGTCATGCCTCTTCCTTGTCCTCATTTAAATATCATCTTTACCAATTCCTTCTCACATCCCAAAATGACGTTATACAATAAAATAAATATTGTGAAACAGATTTTGACTGAGGTGAATGATTGATAAAATTTATTGTCTTAATTTTAAAAATCAACCCATGCTTATTTTATTTTATTTTTATCTTCATTTAAATAATGTTGTTTTTTTTTTATTTCGTTTTTTCTCAAAATTTTATTTTATTTTTACTTGTTTTAATTTAATTTCACTGAAGATACTTTATATATTCTTTAATATTGATTAATGTAATTTTTGGCCAGATGTAGTTTTAATTTTTTTGTTCATATCTGTTATTCATAAGGGACCTTGTCCCAGAATAAAGTTTACTTTCTATCTATCTATCTATCTATAACCTAAAGATAAGTAAATAAAAAAATAAATAAAAAAACACAGTCATACCTATATACAATATATACAATTAGGCAGAAACCTAAGACAGGCTTCTCCCCCAACTATAGAAGGAAAAGCAGGACTCCAAGAGATCCCTGTGCTACTCTCTCAACCGCGTCACTGGTACTAAAGCCATTGAAGTTTGAGCGAGAGTGCTATAGCCACATACACTCATGTCTTGAGTGGAGAATTTGGCCATTGCCAGAACACCAAGATATATACTACAAAAGATCTCTGGGCCACTGCCGCTTCAACCTTCGAGGCGGATAGTAGGGATGAGTGGAATACTAGATAGGTATTCTGCTAGGGGATTTGGATGATTTATAATGTTCTGATGGAATTTGGAAAAATTTTTAGGGATAAGGTCGAGAACTAATGAGATAATAAGGTCGTGATGTAGGATTTTGTTGGTTACATAGAACGGAGCATCGAATATTGTTCGGAGGACTTTGGACTGAAAGGATTGGATGCGTTTGATGTTAGAAAATTTTGCTGTCCCCCAAAGTCCGTAGGTCCAAATAGGTTTCAGGATTGTCTTGTAGATCAGTAATTTGTTGTCAATTGAAAGTTGAGATTTTCTGGTCAGTAGTCTGTATAACTGGCCGTATCGTCGGTTAAGTTCTTGTCTTTTATTTCTAATATATGGGTTCCACGTTGGTCTTTGGTCTAAGATAAAGCCATGATACCGGGCTGTGTCTGAAAAAGGAAGCTGGATGGAATTAAAGTGGACTGACGGACAGAGCTAATATTAATGATGAAAAGCAAAATACAAGACGAAGACTGATTTTGGACAACACTGATTATTATATATTTATGTGGGATTATGATTGTAATAAATATTATTATTTTTAAATATATTTCATATAATTGAATTGTTTAAATGAATAGGCGCAGTACCACGCTGAACATTTATACCAAATGATAATGCTCTATGATTATTTATGCATTCTATAATATCCCTTATTATAGAATACCCTACCCAGGACATAATCCAATCGGAATTCACAAAGACAAGCAATGGATGGCTGATTGTGTTTAGGCAGATGTAGGAACCCTGAGCTAATGTTCATCGTGCCGTTAAGACGCTCATTGTTCTAGAGGCGGGAGGGCTGGTGCCGTTCTCAGATTGGCGGGGCCCGGGGCACGTGGCTGCTCTGGGATAGGGGCTCTTAGGGCGAGGTTAGTTAGTAATGAGGGTAATCTGGATCTAGGCCCTGTTTCTGACTCATTCCTCAAAACAGATTGAGGGGAAAATCACAAAGCTTTCAAGAAACAGGGGATATCAACTAATTAATGAGTGAAGATCATTAAATAAAATTATTTAATTTAAAAAAAAATCTGGTGCGTGCATCACACGACTTTCATTTACAACCCTCTTCTTAGCAGAAATAAGTTTTTTCACAAAGTGGGAGTGAAAGTAAAAATTATAGACGCTATATGTATTTACATTTCATTGCGAGTATTTTTATTGGTTTAAATGACCTTATATAGACAAATTTTAATTTTTATATCGTTGTATTCTATAAAATTAAAAATTAAATAGTACCAACGATATATATATATATATATAAACTCAGATTCGAAAAATTTCACGATCGAAATACTTATCCTTACTTATACTTACTGTAGTAGACATCCCCCGGTATTCAATCCTTTGTGTGACATTGGGTGAGGGAATATATAATATATAGGAATGTGAGGTTGCACTGTGAATTGTAATCAATTGTGCAGTGGACAAATTGCTCATTGGAAAATCTCATATCGAAAAGAAGAAAAAAGGTCCGATCAGGTAGCAACAGATGGCGAAGACGACGCCAAGCACTTGAGGCCTGGACACCAACACAAGAAGACGTCATCTGGGAAGAGAGGCTTACTACATTGAAGACCAAGGTTATCAAACCGACCGTTCACTTATATATATTCATTTATTATCAGCTGTTAAAATAAATTTGTTTTGTTAGACAGGAGTGAATAGTCATTTTATTTAGTTGTCCTATAGGCCTCACAATTGAAAAATAAACCAGGTGAGCCAATTCATTCAAAGTGTTTACTAAGCCCCACATTTCATATATGTATTCTTATTGTTTCTTCTCACTCAGTGTCACAAAAGGTATTAGATTCACGAATTCCCAACAGCAGTTAAACACCCTCAAAAAGTCAATATCCAGTGCCGGGGTTTTGTTTTAATAATTCACGAGTGTAAATAACCCAAATCCCCGATATAAAAGCGGAAGGCTATGGGCCTATTCCCGCAAAAACTAATCATTTACAATTAACTATCAGTAGGTTATTTACATTACTATACATACATACATACAATACTTATTACATACTTACATATATATAAATATATATATATATATATATATATATATATATATATATATATATATATATATATATATATAAGTAGTCTAATTCTTTTCGCACGCAGAATATCAATGATTGGGTTTAGGGACAGTACTGGCATAGATTAATAGGTATTGTCTTAGATTAAGCATAGCCAATATACTAAGATCTAGTTGGACAACCGTTCGTTGAAAAAATAAATAGATTTCCACAAACAGGAAGACTGAGCACATTTAATACAATATGTTTTTCTTTCTTTAAGCATTGTTTAAGTGGACCTTACTGAATAATAAATTAAGTAAATATGATTTTACATGATAAATTTCAGTTTGATTTTATGAAACTTATAAATTTCATAAAATCAAACTTAAATTCGCGACAAACGGAAAGTCCATACATATTGGCTGCTTAGTAATAACCTCTTAGTCATAAAAAAATAGGGGTATCATCGGGATAACGGACCAAAAATTATACCAAAGAGGGACATCTCACAAAGAAAAGATAAAAACAGTCACCAAACCGAGAAAGTATACTACTCCAAAATAATTCAACCTAGGTTTATTAGTGAGTTAGGTGAGTGGATCGCTACTGGTGTGATGTTTTTGAATATTTAAGTAATTGTTTATAAATACTCAATAAATTATAATAATCAAAATATATTAATAATATATCTATATATAACTACCACCTTCAAAAACTGTATGATGTTTGGGTCTCTACTTGGACAAACATGAACATACCACATAAAACAAAAAAGAAAAGAACTTAATCAGCGATATGGACTTCTTTCTAGGCTATTTGACAGAAGTTCTAAATTATCTGTGGCTAGTAAATTAACTATTTACAAAGTTCTCATTAAATTAATTTGGACATATGGAATCGAACTATGGGAAACAGATAAGACATAAAATATAAAAATCATTCAGTCATTTCAGTCAAAAGTCCTTCGGAAAATTATAGACGCACCCTTTTACGTTTCAAACCTTACATTACACACTGACCTTAACACCTTTCATCACGGCTACTGCTACATACCACTTTAATAATTTAATGCCACAAATCCATAAAATCCACCCAGAAGACTGCCGAGGCGCTGGCCAAGTGACTTATTGCATTGAGCGACTTGCTGTATTATCATTTTTCTGTGTTATTATGTTATCTTATTTTCATTCAGCTACTGTTTTTTTTATTTGTTTTTTATTACAATTCTTATTATTTTTTCGCTATAATTTATTTTCCTTGATATCATATTTGCTGAATACCGAAGTAGATGACAAATTTATTGTGAGCCAGGAAAATGTATAACTAATAAATATTATTTCTTTGCATTTTTTAAGGACACAGATTCCCTCCAAAGAACTGAAAAAAATAAATTAACAGCGACAAGGTAAGTCACTTATTTTCTTTTCGATTTTTAAATCAGCCGTTCCTTTGAATCGAACTTTTTGTGGTGAACCTGTTAAAACTGATCAAACGCTATTTCGGGTATGACTTCAGCTTCCTTCCAAACTTCGCTGTCATTCTTTGTAGGGACGGGTACATTGTTCTTTGTTGACACTGTTTTCGGAAGACCATTACTGGAAATTAAGTTAGGCAGCCACTGGAGGAAACCCGGAATCTGAGAGGGGGTTGAATGGCCCATCTGCATACGGCTTTTGTGCCCCCGTTGTACAAAATTCAAAAGAGTCTGCCTGTACCCAGCGCTTCCACTCTTCCCCAATCATCCAATTTACCTTTCAAATGGAGAATTTCCGTCTATATTTTTTTTTCAGCCTTTACCTTTCTGCCATGAAAAGCGCGGTTGTGAAGGTTTCAATTCAATCTCAAAGTTAACTCCGGTTTGTATGTGATCATTGTGTCAGTACAATAGAGTCTGTTTTAATTACGAAACTGGCGAAAAAAAAACAAAAAAAAAAAAACAACTAGAGACTGCCTCTTTTTCGTTTTTTGTTCTCTTAGCTGTTTGTCCAATCTGCCGCAACTCACTTTTAGATTCTTCTCTGTGCTATGATGAACTGATTTCGCTTTGAGGGAATTCATCTACGTGCCAATACCAGGAACGGTTAGTTCCTCTAATCTTTCATCGAGTCAAACTAAAATAAATCCTTCTATAAAAATATTCTGACTCTCTAGTCAGAAGTATCTACAAATAATAATAAAAGCTATAAATTAATTAACCCTTTTTTTCAATGGTTTTAAAAGAAGTATTAATGGTTACTATGATAATTGAATACGCATATCCAAAGCGATATAGATTATATAGCGCTGAATTGGCTTTATATTTTTTAGAAATTATTTTTACATATTTCATTCAAAATAATTTTTAGAATTTTTTTTTTAACAAAATATATATTTTAACAACCAAATGGTATCAGACTGCCTGGTACATGGTACATCTTTCATCTAAGGCAGGCGTCTCTAAACTACGGCCCTTCCCATATTTTAGCAAGGACCTTCAATCCGGCCTCGCGTTAAATTTTGAAACCACTTAGAAATGTGAAATTTAGCAAATTACTCACACAGGAGATTATAACAATAATTATTGCATGTTTTTTTTTCTTAGTAAGGTCATTTAAAAGCATAAAATGTCATTTATAGAGATTTTTGTTTTTCAACAAAAGCCATGGCCCTCGGGAGTTAGGTTATAATTTTTAATGTGGCCGCGGAACTAAGGTTGGGTCTCAATGTTGTGCATGGGCTAAAAAGTTTGTAGATCCCTGATCTAAGGAAACCACGAGTCAAAATGCTAGTTCTATGGAACTTTTTATAGTAAAAGTTTTGGTTTATGGTTTTGATTCCCCATTTTATTTTTCAAGTATTACATATATATGTATATACAATATAATATACATATATATCTTTATTAACCTTTGTCCTAGCCCTGCCGTATGGCATAGTTTATGGTAAAAGTTTAACTTTTATTTATTGAAGTCGAAATATGCACATTGACTGAGGAAAAAAAAAACAGTAATTGGGCTTAATATAAAGATTTAATTTATCTTCGATGGATTATCAGATTCTTATGTGTTCTTTGTTTGAATAGCTAATTACCATTCTTAGATGATTTTTGGCAAAATGAAGATCTTCGTTTATGGTTTTCATCCTCCATTTTATTTTTCAACACCTACATATATATGAGAAGGAGTCGGTCGGGAGGTGCGGGCAAATAAACAATACATTTTTAAAAAGTAGTATTTTTAATTGGCTATTATTATTGACTAGTCTATTAACTATTTCCTGCAGTGCCTGATGCAACGCCCTAATGAAGACCTGTAAGTTGGGTCGAAACGTCGGCGAAACAATTAAAAATACTATTTTTTATAAATTTAATATTTATTTGACCACAACCGCCCGACCAACTCCTTCTCATATTATATCACGATCAACCATCTCTACATCATTATTAATACATATATAAATACATACAATATAATATACAAATATGGGCCCTTTCAATTGACAGAATGACTAACTCCAAATTCAATAATTTTGAGTAAAGTCAATTTAGTGATATTTCTAGTGGGAAAATTTATAATATCCCTACAGACATTAAGTAAGTTGATTCCAGAGTAGTTGATTGCAGTGTTGAAATATAGAACTGTTAATAAATGTATACATTTTTCCACTAGAAATATCACTGAAATGAATAATAAAAAAATGTTGAAATTGCAAATAGTCATTCAGTCAAATGAAAGGCTCATAAATATTTATCAAGCTTTGTTTTTTGTTTTGTTGTTGTAATTATTTTAAGTTTTATAATGATCTATGATGTAATGTATCTTATTAATAATTTGTCTGATAACGGATTATCATATTCGTATGTGTCCATTGTTTGAATATTTAATCGTAAGTATATATTTCTCAATTGTCACATTTTTGGTTGGCTTTTTGGCAAAATGAATAGGTTCGATAGAACTTGTTTGGTTTTTTAAATAAATGTTTAGTGGAACCTTTTTTATGAAAAGTTTCAAGGAGAAAATTCTATTTCCGAAACGACAGAGAAAATAGAAATAAAGAATCCAATTTCACCGAAAATATATAAAATAAAAGTTCATATTTCATTTCTATCCTTGTCAGAAAATTGAGTGAAAACCGACTTTTGTTGTAAAGTTTCAATTTCAATATCTTATAATAATTTTTTAAACTTAAATTTCAACATTCTAAAATACCGTTATAAATACATGCAATAATTGTTTATCGAATCTACAACTGACCAAAATTAAAATAATCCAAAATACCGACATTTGCTACGAATCAGAGAAAACCATAGATGAGGCCAACCATAGACTAATTGCCAAACTGATTCCGGTTTGGCGATTTGCCAAGTTCGAACAAAGTGGTCAATAAACTATTTTGCCGGAGCTGCACTTGAGTGGACTACGGCCCGGTGTCCATGGAAACGACACGATCCCTGTCAGTTATATGGATCTACCCTCAGCAATATCTCCCATCACTCTATATTACTAAATATATAATCATTTTTCTATTGTATAATAATTATTATTATGATGATTAATATTAATTATATGAATAGTCCCAAAGTTTATTCAATGTTACAGTATTACTACATTTTAGTCCTGTCTATAGATTCTAGATGTTTCTCAGTAGTAATCAGGGCTTTAAGTCGATAATAAAATAAAAACAAAATCAAATCTGATCAAAATTGTTATCTTGAGTTTTGAAAATCATTTGATCAGATTTTTTAAGAGCTATATCATATGTGATAAAAATAATATCCTGATCATTCCTTTTGAACAAAATGTTTACAATTAACAATGATAATAATTCTTGAGAATTAATTTTTTAAATCAGAAATATATTTTTTTTTGTAAACCCTCTGCTATAATTTGAGTATGGAGTAGCAGATCGAGAATATTGTTGTCAACTTATGTCATTTCACAAAAAAATTACGGCTTAAAAAAAAATATATATATATATAAATATTAACTTGTAGTAAACTCATAAAAAATATGTTGTTTTATTGTTAACAATGTCAACTCAGAACTGAAGTTATTTTACAATAGTAACAACAAAATAAAAATTAGCTTATCGATTAATATTAGATTTTCAGAATCTATTTTTAGTTTCAAGATTTAATTTGCTTATTAAATGTGTGTGATTTTTAATATTGTACTTTAATTTATTGAGCTATGTCTGTTAATAATAATAGTTCAGGGTAAAAAACAATTTTAAAACCTTCAATCAAACAAAAAGTTTAACTTTGATGCTATAATTCAAAAGTTTAGAGATAAGAATAATAGCAAATAAGAAAACGATGATTTATAACAAGTTTATAAAAATGTTGTTATTGATAATTAAAAACATAATTGATAATTTTATTGATTTATAAAAACATAAACCTAGTTGATGGACTGATATCATTTACATTTGACCTCTGCGAAAGGTATAAATTTAATTTAAAATTTTGAGCTGAAAAAAAAAAATTAAAAGTTGTCCAATCGAAATGGTTGGTACTCATTCCAATCGGAAATATCCATTACCGATTCCAATGGTACAAGCTTCCAATTAACAATAAGTGGCCTCCAGTGACAGGACATGCTGGATAAGTCACTGATTAGTAATTCCAGACTGGAGAAGGTAAGGGTTACATTGCAGACCGTACGGTAGTCCGGAGTGGGCTGCTGTAAATCAGGTTCTCCTGCTGGAGGAGTTGGTGTTAGTTTCCGCGGGTAGTTGTCTGCCAATAGTTGGCCAAGGGAACGGGGAACTAGATGCAAATGGAATTAACTGGATGTAACTAAACATATAACTTCCAAGCTCAATATAAAAAGAAAAGAATATCGTCTAATTAACCATTTTATCTTAGAAAGAATAAAGTAATCATATAAATAATAATATTATATTATTTTTTTTTCAATACGATATTCATTAATTTTTCATCAAATCTAGGGATTTAGCAATTATTTTAAATGTCGTCTACACCTTCAAGTGCAAAAAAGAAGCATATTCCGCAGAAAAATTTGAAAAAAGTTTATGCAAAAAGAAAATTTTCTTTGCTTGTAACTCAAAAGCATACAAAATATGTTGGATTATATCTTCGATAAATTAGAAAACTTTTCAAAAGCCATATTAAATGAAAAAAAAAATCAAAATCGGATCGTTTACCATTTAGCGAAATGTTACACATGTTTTGAACGCAAACTTTTAACTACTCATAATGCATTGCCCTTATTTATTACCATATTATATCATCTGACCAATGTACTATGAAAATCATTCGTAGGTTGTTCATTACCATATTGATATAATAATGTACATTCCATGTTTCCAACAATAAAACATTTTGAAAAATCATTTAAAGACAAGTTTTATAATTCTAAATTTTTATAGATTAAATAATATATATTATTCCATTCCATATTCACAATTAACAAGCTGCACCCTTAAAATATCTACATTCTTATTGTATTTACAATACAATAAATAAACAAAATTAAAATGTTGAAATTGTAAAAAAAAAAATTAATAAATTACATGGTATGAATTCTAGAATATTGAAAAATAACCAATGATGTGTCTATGAGCTTAAAGAAAAAAAAGTATAATATTTTAAATGAAAATATAATAAAATCACATCCATACTTGAATCAGTGAGTGCAGAAACTACTTCAGTCAAAAAAGTGCAAAAAATCGTTTTCGATGAAAAGAAGCTTAGAAAGCCAAGATGCGTGTTGAGTGTAAGAACCACTTTAGTCTGTGAGTAGTGCTGTAAATACATGACGTCTTTTTCGATCGTTCAGCGTAGAAATAACACGAATCAGTGACGCGTGGATTATGCACCCACCTCTGGATCGCATGACCAGCAGAGATGAGCATATTTATATTCAAAATATAAATGCGAATACCATTTATAGCTATGATACTTATGAATACATATACAAATATATTTATATTCATAAAAAGTATTGTGAATACAGATGATACGTATTCATGGCTGTAAATATAAATACGGCCACATTCACGATTGTTAAAGTACTGACGTTCATCAAAATGAATACTCTTAAATTTACAGAAGTGAATATAAATATTTCCACACAATCTTCTTAATAAATATTATTACAAAAAATATATATTCATTATATTATGTATTTACAAAAAAAATATTCACTATATATACCATTTTATTTTTATATATAGTATTATATTCTTCGTTTTACAATATGTTATGTAAATGTTTTTTTTTGTATCCAACGCCCATTAGATTGATCAAATTAAATTGTAAAATAAATTCAAATTAATATAAATTGTTGTAAAATAAATTTTTAATTAAGAAATATAAACTTCTAATGATTGGTTACCTTTTTACAAGTTTTTAACTGTCTGTAAAAAACAGTTGAGTGCAGAAACAGCATAAATCCGAATCAACTTTTTTATTTTCCTGAGCCTAACTTATGACGAAATTAGGTAATTTTTGCATTACAGCAACATAAATGCATATTTTGGCAGAGGAAAGAAAAAGTTCAATATTTGAAAATTTGTAGGAGTTATGACGTTTTCTCTCTCCTGAAAAATTTGAAATTTGTGATTGAAGTGGTTTCTGCACTAACCGATTCACTTATTGTCAACACCTGAACACAACTTCCTCCACCAGGCGTTATAAACAAATTATAATATAAGATCTGATTGAAATATTAAATATATTAATTTTAGATGTAAATTCATTAGCAACTGTGCTAGCTAATTATTTAATTATTTTTGGTAAAAATATTTTAGAAATAAAAAAAAAATATAACCGAAGCTTGTGAGCAGATCGGTCACTTATACAAATGTTTATTTCTGATATCTATTACATTGCAACCCCTAGCTCATACATACTATTTTCATATTATGAAACAAGGAAAACCTTTTTTAAATATATACCATTTATTTTTAAAATTGATTTTAGTCTTAGGTATTAAACTAGGGGACGACGATAAGAGTTGAGATTAAGTAACAGCACTTAAATGTGCGTGTCGGGGAAACTTAATGGTCTTCGAAAATGTTCTCAAAACAAGAAATTAAATGAATTATCACGACATATTATAAATCTGTGTCGAAATACGACTTAGAATGGAGGGGGTAGTGAAAAGTTAACATTATTCTGTAACTAACTAGTTTTTTTTTTTTTCGTATAATTGCGTCAACTCACGGAAGGCGGTTACCAATAAATAGCTTCCCATGGAGTTAATTGTGACAAGAAATTATAAGCGAGTGTGGAAGATCTTTCGGATGTCACGCGAGGTTTATTCTTTTTTTATATATTTAAACATCCAATGAGATAATTAATTTACCGTTAAGGACTTTTGGTATTTATAAATAATTTGAAATATCATGTTTTTGAAACAGTGAAAAAAAAAATCAGTAATTTCACTGAAATGAGGATGTGAGGAAAAGGGTTAGCCACTTAATCCTTATTTAATTTCAGGATATAATTTACCCATGAGATACATTTAACCATTATACAGTGGGTACTTGTCCCTTGTTTGAATTTCTTCTCTGTTGGTTTAGTACACATGCTGACCATAACACGTTCCATAAACTTTGGTTAACCGTACAGTTATATCTATCCCACGTACCTAAAACTCTTCGAGGGATGTATTGGTTTGTGAGAGAGAGAAACAATTAATAATATTAAAATCAATTTCAATAAAGATTCAAACAAACTTGTTTTCAATAAAGATGTAGACATTCTTAAATTAAGGAGGATCTTATTTGGACATATTGTCAGTGTATTCTGAGCTCCCTTAGAATAATTATAATATATAGTTCAAAGGGGATAACATATAATATACACATGCTTTCTAGTCATATATTTTAGGTTCGGTGCCATTTTTTAAAAGAGTTTTTTTATAAAATATTAGGCCAAAGGTCAGTAAATGTATGTACACAGTTTTTTATATCATGCATTATTTATTCGACGTTTAGGCTTCAGGAGCCATTTTCAAGGTCCTGCAAACTAATTTAAATTCAGTCTTTATAATTCAAACTACATAATTATAAAACCATATTAATTCAATAACAATCAGTTATATAAATATTCCAAATTCTATTTTATAATTTTTTTTTTTAATAATAGAGCATTTTGGTTAAAATTAATTCGTTAAAGCATAATTCGTCGGTTTGTCATTCTTTTATTTCATAGAATGTCGTTTTTTCACTTCTAAAAGTTATAATAAATAATTGAAATAGAATATTAAAATTTTTAAGAAAGGAAAACAAAACAAAAAGAATATTATTTGTTCTCAATTTATGTACCTCTTTCGTAGACGTTATTAAAAGAGTTCCTCCTCACTAACGCATTCATACAGGCCTGGCTTTATTTTAAAACGGAGTGCAGTGGAAGGGTTAGGGATCAGCTGTTTTATCTGTTATATATCAGTATATTATATTTTAATTTTATCTATTGCGCTAACATAAGAAGTGTTTAAATTTTTATAATATAATAAATGCAATGGACAAATTTTTATAATGTAATATACACGTGTACATTCATTAGGCTATATCTATGGTCTCTGAACAAAGCTGGTTAACCATCAAATGTCAAATCATCAAATCAAAAATAAATTATTTTGACTTGAAAAATGTTCCTCACTGGTTCTATAAATTGTGATCATCTTCAAAGACTTCTAAATACTGTGAAGATGTTAGCAAATTCGCAGTTCTCGTCTAAATCTCGGTAAGTTTCAGTGCTGTGAGTTGCCAATTTTCTCTCGGTGTTTAGAACGCTTGGAAGATGATATCAATTAACAGAACTCTTTTCCGACAATTTTCCGACTAAATTACTTATTTTTTGTTACTTGTATATCAATTTTAAATAATTATTACAATCAGTATGTATTCCAACTTTTTAAGGAAAAAGTTTCGCAGGTGTCAGTAGACTGAATATTGGGTCGACGGGAAGAACTTTATCATCACTATGGCATTAAAGTAATAAATACTGATAATTCATATCATTTTTAATTAAGCTGAACCAATAGCTTTTAAAAAAGTATTCTTAGCAATATATATTTATCAACTATTTAGATTGTCCACAAATAGTGAAAGTAAAATACAACAAAACTGATCTAAAAGATGATTAAACAACTAGACAAACATACTCAAATAAACTTCAAATAATTCTCTGTACAGTTAGGTATATATCAAAATGAAGAAGCGGATATAGCAAAGCAGTGTTTACTCTCTACACATACGTGTTTTTTAACAAAAATCTCTTACAAACCGTTCCTGGTAAAGACCAACCAATACTAATGTTCTTCAACTACTTGACAGAACCCGCTCAGCAGCCATTTCAAGATCACAAACATAAAGATTAAGAATCTAAATTTTAAAAAGATAAAAAAAAAAAATTAGTGCGAATGTAACTAACCAAAGACCAGTGTGACGTCCTCTAATGTTCTGGACTGCATTGGCATGGTAAATTTACGTATCAATTAAAATGGGCATTCAATTTACGTATCAATTAAAATAATCATTCAAAAACTTGAAGTGAGCAAGCTTCTCAGCATGGTTTGATTATTAGTACTATCACCACCAATATGTATTTGGTAGAACATAAAATGTTCAAATTAATACGGTAGACAGGAGTAGATGAAGAAATAAGTTTAGAAGTGGAATAAATGAATAGGAGGTAAGAAATCTCGAAGGAAAGTAGCAGTAATAATAGATTTGCTAAAGGAGTTCTACAGGAGGGGGCATTAGTAGATGGTATAGGAAAATGGAATTGGAGGTTTAAGGTTACTAAATTGATTATATAGAGAGGCATTTTATTATAAAATGCGTTCG
The DNA here is from genome assembly GCA_928085145.1 of Nezara viridula. NCBI lineage: Eukaryota > Metazoa > Arthropoda > Insecta > Hemiptera > Pentatomidae > Nezara > Nezara viridula. Next base: position 112,687,769 of record OV725080.1, read on the forward strand.
AATCCAGCAGAAAAATTATTTAATCTGTTTCATCAGCCATGGGGTGAACCTCCATGGGCACACCCAACCTCTATAAAGCCTCTATTATTAATTAATTAAGGGAGAAAACTGGCGCTTGAGCGTGATCTCAGTCAAATCACCTCAACCGCAGAGCCGTCGACTAAGAAAAAGATCTTTCCCTAAATAGTACTGAATCCAAGACCCTTCATGGGTTGTAGTGGTTGTAGTTGTACGATAAAATGTTGGTAAAGAAATACCTAGATAGTACCATCGAGACTACAGAATATAGCCGCCGGAAATCGGCAGATCAACTTGATTTATAAACAAGTAAGGGACCCTCAAAGACGAATTCATCAAATCAATGTATTAGTTTCATCCTAAGCTCATTCTGGAAAAAAAGTCTTCTCTCCATTCCTCTTCGGGATTTAGCACAAAAGCAAACAGTATAAAAGAGGACATAGATATTAGCTGACCCCAAGTGCTAGTCAACTTGAGACAAAAGGACACTTCTTGCACAAGGTCACTAATGGACCCAGAGGCTGAGGAACTGAATTATTCAAGAGGACTGACCAGGACACAGTCTTCGTGAGGGCTCAGCTTCCTGGGCCTCGCTTCGATCACTATCTCCGCCAGCTGATATTGTCTCTTTTCCTTCGCCTATGTCATGGAATATAAGAGGATCGTAGTATTTCTGCGAGCCATGGAAAGCTGTTTGTGGCCATGAATCTATATAAATAAGAAAATATCTATTATAAGAAAATACCCTCATTTTCCTACTCATTCCATGTCAATATGTATAAGCAACAATTAAAAAATAAAATAATCAAAACGATGGACCTTGTATATTGAATCGATTGACAAATATTTCTTCTACTCGTCCTAAAGAAAAATATACGTTTTTACATTTATAGAATTTTTTTTTTTTTTTGGATAATCATAAGCATATTACTCGTATTTCATTCGTAAAACACGTCTTACAAGCACTTGTTATTTAGCAACTTGTTAAGAAGTATAAGAATGAAATTATTACTAATAATTGGTAGTTTCCCCAAATTATACGAAATGTGTTCTTGTGTGATATTATCACAATAAAACATAATATAAATCTTTTTTATAAATATCCACACTTTCTAATCAATCAATAATAGTTTCTAAACTAAAAAAAAAGTACCATACGAATTCAGGCAGATGACTCCTGAATTTTTTAAATATTGTATATAAGTTTGGATGTGATTAATATCGTTATTTTAGTATTACGTTTTTTTTCGGCTTACGGTTTACGGTTTCTTTTTTTCTTGTTTTTTAAAGTTCTCCATTTTTTCTGACTGCTTGTCTCTTCTTTCCTCCATTCGATTTTCTTTGGTGTGATTAACATTTTTCCTCACAGGAAACTTCGATTAAAAAACGATTCTTTCTTAATTATTTCTATTCAGACAATCTTCTTCTCCAATATATTTATAATTATCTAATCGTTTGAGCTCTTCCTTTGTCTGTTTAAAATAACAACTCTAATTTTTACAGTACAAAAGTATATCGAAAATCTGCTTTTTAAGCCTTGACTGGTTCATTCGGAGCATATCTCAATAGGATTTTAGCTTTTACTTACTGATTGTCATTACCAGGTTTTCAGTCTTGTTGTTTGTATCGTTTGAACTCCCTCTATAACACTCTTGTGTCCTTTTCGGACCTTAATATCCCTTTCAAAATCTTTCTCTCTATGTTAAGTAATGTTTCCATTCCAGCTATATTTGTATTTTTTATGCTGTAAAAGATGACATGTCTTAAAACTGTATTATAATGTCATACTTTTGAGGGATTCTTTTTCATTTAATAATTTATTTTATTTTTTTTTTTTTTTGTACACGAACCGCCCAGCAAGGACCACGCGAATATCATATTCGTTTCCTCTTCCCACCCTTAGCTTTCGACTTACTCCAATACTCTTTCATGCTCCTGGACTGTTCCTCTCGCTCTTCCTTAGTCCATTTTCTCCCTCATCTCCCTCCTATCTACGAGAACCCCAACTCCTTTCAGTTTTTCTCTAAAAACCTCTCTATCCAAGCAATCTTTATCCGTGATTTTTAGCCTGTCTGGTTCCTCTTTTATTTGTTTTACATATCCCCCTATACTTTTATAGCTGCAAACTTTTTCAAAAATTTTCTTGTTCAGTCTTTCACTATTACCTTGGGTTACCTTGCGTTCGTGAATCCTCCTCAGAATCTTCCTCTCTATCTTCAGGATTTTCTCTAGGCTTGAAAGGCTGACTGTTTCCACAGCATATAATATTACAGATCTTGCCACTGTACAGTAATGGCTTATTTTTGCATTTTAATAAAAAATTTTCTTGTTGTAAATATTCCTGTCTTTCCGGTTTGGTTATTCTTCCTTCGTTTGATGCCTTATCCGTTACTACATATTATCTCTCCTAGGCATTTAAACTTTTTGGTCACTTTTATTTTCCCATATTTTGTTTCCAATACTTTCCTGGTGAAGTTGGTACCTGTTGTCATAATTTCTGTTTTTTCATAAGAGATATCTAGTCCCGTTTTCTGGGATATTTCTTTCAGTGTGTTTACCTGTTTTATGGCTTCCTCTTCTGTCTCTCCTAGTAGGGCTAGATCATCTGCAAAGGCCAGTTTTTAATAGTTTATTACTTTTTTAATATAATTTTTGCTAATTCTATAACTATAACGTGTTGTCCGAGATCGTTCCGAAATATTTTCAAAATTTTTTTATAAATCAGAAAAAATAACCATTAATTTCCTTTTGATAAATATATTTTAAATGATGAAGGGACGACAGCAACATAAGATAAATAAACGTTTAAAGAGGAAAGTGCTAATTAAAATGAAAATGTTGCCGGCAGCTGACGCCTCTTCCTGGATCAAAAGTCCCTGAGCCGTTGGAAAGTAAACTTAGTCCCAAGCCCCTCATGTAATTTGATGGGAATCGATAATTGCTTTTTAAGGTGTTTATAAGATGAACTTTATAAAGATAATTATATCTAGGATGAGTTATAGTTTCCCGCAGAATTAAGTGATTTTATTTAACCTGAAGTGTTTAATTTTCCTTTAAGTTTATTCCTTAAACGTTTATGGACTATTTTTTCCATATAAGTTATTTATAAAGTTTATATTGTTTTCTGTTTTTACATTTACATATAGCAGTAAGCATCTGTGCATTTCTAATCTCACGTCACAACTCGCAAATAGCATATTTATATAAACTTTAAAGTTTGCGATATATATTTTTTGCTAGCAATAGTTAACTAATAGTGTAAGAAGAACAAAACAAAGCAGGCGTTGATGACCGCGGTGTTTGACGCCTAAAAACTCCAATAAACAACAGAACAAAACAAAATAAAATGCATAAAATATATCTGTAAATAATTAATAAATAGTTGTTGTGAATAAATGTACAGTATATATATATATATATATATAGAGAGAGAGAGAGAGAGAGAGTCTAATTAAGTTGAATAACATATTATTAATTAACTATTGTAAAGTGACTATTGTAAATAATTGAAGAGAAGTTGGTTGGGGTGTTCAGCCAAATAAAAACAAATTTTTAAAATAAATAAATGATATTTATTTTTATATTTGCCGACGTTTCGCCCAAATTTATTTATTTTTGACTGAAGAACCCTAAACATTTTTCTTCAATTATTATTTATTTAAGCTGGCAACATCAAAGATTTGAATACCAAAGCGAAAAAATAACCCATATAAATAAATTAATGTTGGTTATCCATTTTATAAATGCTTTGCAAAATGTTGCCTATGCATATTCACACATAATTTACTTTCTTTATGATTTAATTGATTAATTGAACAGAATTAAGTGATAGTTTCCGCATGTATATATTTTTTTCCGTTTGGCATTTTTTAAATAGAGGAAATAAAGCAAAGAAGAGTCGGTACTACATTATATATTGTTTATTATTAGTAGTTTATATTTTTATTTTATTTTATTTTTTCAACCCTATCGATGCGCTTCAACAACTCCTTTATATAAAAACAAACTGTAATTACACATGCAAGTGATATAAATATATTCAATATTAACGTCAACCCATATTACTAAAATTGGTTGAAGAGATATAATTAATGAATTTTTATATTTAAAAAAATACTGTTTTATAAGGCTGCCAATCTCTGGAGTTATATGAATACATAAATAAATATCCTGAATACGAAAAGCTTTCCAGGATCTATATCCATTTTTCTTTTGCTCTCACAGCACCGAGGCATAATAGTCCAGCATGGCTCACTCATTACACTAAATACCTCCGAAAAGCCGACCACCCATCAAAAGCTTCCCCGAACCGACCAACAGAATTTAGCAGACCTTCCAAAATCACTCTAATCATGGACCATACATCAACCCGTTCGGGCCAGCTTCGTGTTCTAGACCTCACGCCGCGATCCGCAGGGCTTATCTGTGTCAATGGTCGAGTATCCAACAATACATGTCCTATATTAGTACTTACAATTCATATGAAATACAGGAACAGATTACAGTATTCATAATATTATTTTGAAGAATACTTTAAATAATGTTTCCAATTGAAAACTATACTTTCATCTTTATAGATAATTCAGTGATAGGAACGTTGAACGGAATATATGTTGAACCTGTACTTATTTGTTTTATTCAAATAGCAGCATTAATATAATGTATATGTTGTTTAGAATCCTTGTGTGCAAGACGTTTATTTTATCTTTGGAAGATATCTATTTTTTTTTGTGATATTATATTTTGTTCTTGTTTCCGACTGCTCCAACACTTACTAGACAAACGCTCTAAGCTTTCAATTAATTACAAAAGACTAATCTACTTAACCATAATAAGACGTATATGGACATACGTAGTTGAGCTTTGGGGTTCAACCAAACCATCGAATTCCTATCGTTTCCAATAGTTACAATCCAAAATCCTCCGTAAAATCCTTAATGCTCCATATCTTGTAACAAATAAAACCTCAATCCTACTTGTAACAAATAAAACCTCAAACCTACTCCATTCTCAATGTTTTAATTTTACTATTTATTTTCATTTCTTATATAACTTTATATTTCTTTTATATTTATGTTTTACATTTTATTCTAAGATTTCCATTATAACACTTTTGTCACCCCTTTTTAATTATGCCGACTTCATCATTCCACACTATGTAACAGTTTTTATTATTTATCTCTTAGTTCTTAGTCATTATTCTAACAATTTCATTTTACGTTATATTTATCTATTTTATTTTTCTAATAATTTTTTTTATTTTATTTTTTATTATCTTTTTCACTATCATTACTTATGTTTCTCATACCTTGTTATCTGGTTATTTTCTTAGCCCTGATGAAGGCCTGAACTTCAGGTCAAAACGTTGGCATATGTAAAAAATAAATATTATAATTTATTTTTGCCTTCCTTTTTGACTGAACACCCCAACTATTCTTCTCTTCATTATCCACGACAGTCAACCAATTACCAATTACAAATAAAACCATTCATAAAGACCTTAATGTTCCATATGTCGCTGATTTAGCTCGAGCCAGATACCTATCCTTTCATGATAAACTCCACTCCCATCCGAATCGAATGTTTCCAGCTTACTTCTTCCTCGATTCCTGATAATCCCCCTAGGCGTTTGAAAAGAAGATGGCCACGTCATCTTCTCAACTAGAATTAAATAGGGAGTGCTACCAATGGGCAGTATCTCTTCAAGTCTGTTCATGTCATTATTTCCAATGTGTGCATTTTTACTAGTTGTATTGTTTTTTAGGAGTGAAAATTTCATTAAATAAATAAAATAAAATAAAAAAAATATTTTGTTCTTACTTTTGTGTATTAAATTGCAATTACTTAATTATTTATTAATATTTCTGTAAATATGATGTGAACATGCTCTTTGATCTATAATTGTCCTTAATTGAGACATAATGTAATATTTTTAGTGAAGTTATATTAAATTCAAGAATGTAATATTATTACGCAAACTATTAATAAAACAAAGAGGGCATAAAATTGTGAGAAGAAAGTTTACGTGTTGAATTACTAATACTTTTAAAAAATCAAGTTTACAACATATAAAATTAGTTTTTTGTATAAGAGATCAGATATTTGTAGTCCTAGTTTATGCTACATGAACAGATAAATACTTGAGAATAAAAAAATAAATAAATAAATAAAATCTGCAGAATCATATGAAGGTTGAACTGACTATAAGTCGATGAATGAGGGACGCTATGCAGAAAAGTTTGTAAATAAAGTTTAAACTACATTATAGAAAACTTATAGAGATGTATTATACTTGGAGTCTGGTAATAATCCAGAAAAAGGTTAAATACCTTTCAAATCATCGAGCACATTATGGAAAATTAGCATCTTCCTCGTCGCGCAGGATTTTGGTATTTATGAAAGTTGATAAATGAAAAATAACCCTCGATAAAGATATTCCATCGAAAATATCTCGAGGAAGAAAGCTGATTGGAATCCTAGGTTCAATAGGACAAGAAATATTTCTTAAGAAACAAAAAAAAAAATTACTCATCTCTATTAGGAATTGTACATTCCCAAAGCTTGGGAAGGAAACAATAATATAACCAAAAGCTGTTAGCTTTAGAATAAATTTTCTGAGAAGCTGCGGCATCTCAAGGCTATAATATTACTATTAGAAAAGACATAAGGTAAGAAAAAAATATTTTATACAATACTGAAACAAGGAGGCTTCAATGGTTTGGCCACGTAATGGGAATGGCAGACGATAGATGCCCAAAAATAGTTTTCCTGTACAAAGTATATAAAGAAGAAAGAAACGGCCAAGAAAGGTGTGGATGTAAGATTTAGTAGAAGGAATAGCAGCAAGAGATACGAATGATTACGAGTGGAGGAATGTTTTGATAGGCAAGTAGGACGAGAGAAAAATGTGATAAAGGAATATAATGATAGTATAGGCCGAAATAAAAAAAAATTAAAATACACAACGTACAATAATTATCAGCCAACGTAATATCATTATCAGCCAAGTCCGGATATTATACAGAACCTTGACCAATGTAAGACAAGCCACAATAAACGTTGTATCTATGAAACTTTTATGATATGGTGTGTGTTTAGGACCGGGTCTAAGAGTACAGCTAAGTGCACAGCCTAGGCTTAAGAACATTGCTCAAATGTTATTTTTAGTTTAATTCAAAATAATTGATTCTACTTTTACAGTTTTTTTTTTTTTAAACTTATTCAGTCCATTTATATTATGAAAGTAAAAACAATAACATAGAGGGTAAAGATTTTTTACTGTTCTGTCCTACTAAGTCTCAATGTAAAAAAAAAAAAAATAGAAAACAATAAAGATAAATAAGTATAAAAAATACTTTTATGATTTTTTGTTGTCTTAAAAACTTCTGAAGCTGTCATGAATTTATAATAAGTTGTTGTTCGATGTATTGTGCATGTGTTGTTGAATTTTAAAAATGGCATTTTAGGCATACAGAAGAATAGTACCTCTATGTGGTTTTTGATTACTTCCTTAATTCAGGGAAGGAGATCTCTCATCCATCACCTTTTCAGACGTCTTGTGATGGGCAAGATATTTATGCAATGTTTTGTTGTTTACGTATCAGATAGCTGCTGTTGAGTGGCCGAGCGGGCTTATGCTTGTGCACAGTACAGCGCGTTGTCCGATAACTTTTTAACTCTGGCATTAATCTTCCGCCCTCACCTCCTGGTCAGAGGAAACCCCCGTATAGCCTAAAAGGCGAGGAAGGGAAGGGCCCAATAAAACAATTGCTAAAAATTTTAAATAGTAAAGTCTGTAGATTTTGCAAGTGCGTCTGTTTTGCGTACGGTCTATGTTCATGTAGAATTAATTAGGTTTGGTATGAATTTGTAGCTTTTATCTGATTTTCAATTTTGATTTGAAAAAAAAAATAAATAGTATATTTAGTCAGTTGTTAAAAGTCTTTGTTTTGATTTTGACGTGTGGATTTAGATAAATTAAATTTAAAAATGTAGATTATATAAGCGAAATATGTTATTCTAAAGTTAAAATCGGTTATTGTGAGACATGGATAAATTTGTTGATACAAGGTGCTATATCAGGAATGATGGAATGCTATCCGGTAATTTATTTCTTTTAGATTGAGGTCTTGCTTTGGTATCTTCCGACATCAACACAAAAATTTTAGACACAGGGATATTTCAGAATATTTAATATCCGATAACTAATGAACTCCTCTGGATTATAAAGTTGGATATAACTATGATAAGAGATGATAAGCTCGGAGCGAAGCGCTGATAAATAGAAGGAAGCCGACACAATGAATAACGACACGGCGCGATGGGGAGGGGATGATTTCCTCGGGGAGCCGGCCCACGTAATTGCCGCCAAAGTTTGCCAATCAACAGAGGCCCTTATACATCACCCCGTCATATCTGATCCGCTCTGGTGTGATTGCAGTTAGCGCGTTCATGGTCATCAGGGGGGTGTGTGCCAGTCCGGGGGTGCCAGGGGGAGATGCAAGATGGTTCTGATAATCGAATAAGGGGACGGTGTTCTTATAGCTTCTATTGAATATACCTCTCCCCAAAGGATACCTCTGTAACGGACAGCCAAATTTTCGTCACCGAGAGACATATAAACACACCCGATGGATAGGACTAGCCGATCCATTGGATGGATTAAATTTTCTGTGGGGAGACCTTCGGCGCAGACACTGAAGTGCCAAACAATAGAATAAGGAATTTTCTTTCGTTAGTCCATATTTGTTTCTGGGAGTGATCTAAGCTAAATAATACTCAAACAATCACAATATGTTATCTTTTAAATTATAATAAATGTCCTTGAGCTTCTAAATGTAAGCACGTGTAAAGAAAAAAATGATCTCTAAAAGGATATTTTTTTGAAATAACAAGTTTTTTAATTTTTATTATTATTATCATTTTTAACAGGTTTTCAAGAAGCAATCAACCATAATCACATTTAGTAGGTTTCTTTCTTTTTCTTTTCGAATAATTACCAGTAGTAAATAAGTAGATTAAATACTGGATCCGATAATGAAGGATTGATCATCCGAAGATTCAATATAGTATGAAAGTAAGTACATTTATATTAAAATATATCACAGGTGTGATAAAACTTCTGAACATTTATTTATTAACCAAACATAAGAATCGAACATCAAATTAAATTTCAATCTGTAAATTGGTTTGCGACGACCGAATTATTTGTATAGTTGTTAATCATCAACAGATCTCTAGGTCATACGGTGCTAATTTAGATGTTTAAAAATCAACAAGTTTTATGAACACTCAGACATGTGAATATTTCCACTTTAAAGTGAAGATTTCCTACACGAGAAGACACCATACATCCCCAAACCAAGAAACATTTCGTAAGAAAAGAATATAAAACATAACAAGAAAAAGAATATAAGAAAATAACACTTTACTGATTGATTGATTGCAATAAACTATCGTTTTTAATGTAATATAAATTGATCTATTTATTTAGTCAACAGTTTCTATCAATGCCAACGTGTATCATTTTGACTGTGAGCCATAAACCAAAAATATTGTGAAAAAGGCGTCATTGAACAGTCCTTGAATTAAACGTCTGGTTGGTAGATAACATCAGATCTCTAAGATAGCGTAAAGTCCACACTGTTCCATTAGATCATATATTATCAGGTGCAGAAGAAATAGTGAAGGACATTGGTGAGGAAAGAAGGAGAGACGGAAAGGCAATCTGTTTGAACAGGAGGTCAAAAGATTCGGATAGCATTGACACTTGGAATACAGAGCGCCTTGCTATCTCCTCTTTTGGTTATTCCGATCTCGACTTCCTCTTTCGGGAAAATATCGGCCGGGTCAGAGATCTGATATTGTCGGAGCCAATGGAAATGGAGAAACGTTTGAAGCTTACGCCTCATTTCTTAATGTATTGCAGTTTTTTCAGAATGAATGATAGCAAGAAGAAATCCATTGTTTTTTTCACTATATTGCCATTACAGGCCAAACAAGTTAGATGAACGGAACGAAATATAAATATTGATTTAAATAGTGAAGTAATGTATATAATTTATACATAATTTGATCCTATAAAAAAGCAATTTCCACAAGTATGGTGAAATCAGAAGTATGTTAGCAGATAATTTTATCGACAATGTCCTTCACCATATTTGTTTTATTTCAATATCATGTAAAAAAAAATTCTTGAAAAAAATAAAATAAAATCTCCACATAACAATATGAGAAGCTATTGTATACAGTCAAGTCTTCTTAATTTTTCATTTCAAACGTCAATAAAACGATGTTACTTAGATTTTCACAGTGAGCTTACTCAGGTTTATAGGCGAGACAATCATCCAAATTTTGCTGTATATACCAATATTCTACTAATAGTCCATTGTACAGACCCCTTTTTATCGAATTATTAACATCCACCTGAAACTTCGTAAATAGTTTCATCTCATCATAACCTACAACTATTTTATTTACGAAAACTCTTAGAATTGGGGCGATTTCAATCTGGAGGAGGGCAAACTTTGTTTATTTAATTAGGTAATAAAAACTCGTAAATACCCATTTGCTTTCTACTTGGATCGTAAGATAATTTGATCACAAAATAGATAAAAAAGGTGGCCTACAAAAATATTGGGCCGTTTGTCCTGTATAACCTCATTATTTTATAATTTTGGGGTGGTCACGCCAAACGGCTCAATATTTTTGAAGGCCACATTTTTTCCCGAGTTTTAGCTCAAATTATCTCACGATCCAAGTAGAAATCAAATGTGTATTTACGAGTTTTTAGTAAATAATTAAATAGACAAAGTTTACCCTCTTCCATATTAAAAACTCAGCAAATTCTAAGAGTTTTCGTAAATAAAATAGTTGTAGGTTACGATGAGATGAAACTATTTACGAAGTTTCAGGCGAATGTTAATAATTCGATAAACAGGGTATCACGGACTATTAGTGGAATATTGGTACATACAGAAAAAGTTGGGTGAGTGTCTCGCCTATAAACTTGAGTGAGCTCATTGTAAAAATCCAAAAACAAGTTTTTGATCGTTTGTCCGAAGTTAGGAATATAAACTACCTATCTAAAATTATCATCCGAAGGACATCCATCTAAAATTATTAATATACTCCGTATAAAATTTAGTGTCTTAAGTAAGGAGCACGACGATTTAAAGTGGAATTAAAAAAAATATATATAGTTTTTAAAACAAATTTCCGAAAAATGAGTTTATGTGAAAATTAAGGTTTGAAAAGCTGCCTTATTAAATCATAAGTTTTATTTATAAAAAAGAAATATATACCAGACACGTTTCGGATAATTTGTTGCGTTTTTGAAGAAAAAAAAAATACCCAGCTAAAAATCTGTGTTTACTGACAATCAATTAATAAATATATAATGAATCAGTTGTTAAAACTAAAAAAAAAAAAAAATAAATAAATAAATAAATAAAAAAAAATAAAAAAAAAATAAGAAAGGACAACTCTTTTTCGATAAAATTCATTTTCGTCCAAAGTACAGTCCTATGTATAGAGACATGTATAAACACTTATTTTGTATATAACCCTTATTGTAGTAAAAGACTTTTACTCCTTAGGTCTTGAGGTAGAAAGATCGTTTTCTTATCATGAAAACAATTAAAAAATATAAGATTAGGCTTTTAGAAACAACAACATTCATTAATAATTTCTAATGCAGAACATGTCACCTACTGACCTCATCATCTACGTTTTATTTTTTTTCATGTTTTAAGTCAATTCTTATTATACAATCATTACTAACTTTTTTAAAAACTATTAATTATGTGTTTGTATTACTTTCATATTTTAGTGTTAAAAATCATTTCGCTTCTTATTAATCATGTTTTGATATTACTTTTTATTTACTTAAGTAAATTTAATATTTATTTTTTAATATTTAATGTCTATAATTAAATATTTAATATTTTAATTTTTTTTTTAACACCTGAACTGGTATGGACATTTGAAAAGAATGCCTGAAGGAAGACTACCCAAAGAATTCCACTTTTGGAAAACTAGCGAAAGAAGAAGACCAGGGACAACAAAGTAGAGGAATCCATGATGGGTCATGGTCTACGGGAAGAATGGACTTTAGAGAGGATATTATGGAAAGAAGCCCTAGAAGATTTAGGTTAAGGAAACCCAATATTAGTGGAAACATCCAAATAAAAAAAATAAAAATATATATGTGTATATATATATATATATATATATAAATAAATTTATAATAAAAAAATTACAATTTTAAATATTTTGATACGATACGAAATTGAAACAATGACTCCATACAGAAAGAATAATTCTTCATCACATAAAGCAACCCAACCGATTCAACCAAAAAATATTTCATGGACACAGCAAAGAAATCGTAAGGGCTATTGATAAAAATATTCAAAATAGGAAGAAGTTTATGTACCTTAACTCTGAGCTTTCCCCTGTCAAATTATTTGATTGGTGCCAACACATCCTAAGGCATGTAAATATTCCAGATATTAGGTAACCGCTTACAGCCTTAGCTGATTGCCGGTGTGTCATATAATTATCTATTATCATACCACGGGATTTCAACATAACTAACCACCTTATGTATGAATAAACTAGGAAAACGAAAATGATAGTGTTTCAACGAAGCTCCTGGGTTTCCTTACAGCTGTCAAGTAAACTTTCGAGACACCAATTTAGTTATGTAAACCAGGGAGCTGCGTTTAAGGAAAGAGCAGGAGGTAGAACATAATCATAATTATAATGTAACACCTGTGGAAATTTACATTCGTCCTACGCAAGAACTTTTTTTTTTTTAATTTCGAAATTACTTTTACCATATCCGATAAATTATTAGTTCGGGAGCGAACACATAAAACGCAGAATTAAAAAAAAATTATATCTACCTCCTGGAATAAGTATTTTCTTCGCTCTCCCTCCCCCCCACCTTTCAAGCTCCAGCACTTCTAACAACCTCTTTAATTTTGGCGGTATCTAAAAGAGTTTTGTCCAGAGGATTGTACTAATAATCCGTGGTACAGACCCCTTTTTATCACATTATTAACATCCGGCTGAAACTTCGTAAATAGCTTCATCTCACCGTAACCAACAAATATTTTATTTACGAAAATTCCCGGAATTGGGGCGTTTTCAATCTAGAGGTCGGCAAACCTTTTTCTATTTAATTAAGTACCAAAAACTTGTAAATATCTATTTGCTTTTTACTTGAATCGTAAGATTGAGCACAAAGTGGGGATAAAAGGTGGCCTTCAAAAATATTGAGTCGTTTAGGATGACCTACATCCCCAAATTTTCGAAATAACGATGTTATATAGGCCAAACGGCCCAAAATTTTTGTAGGCCACATTTTTATCGGTTTTGGGATCGGATTACCGATCCAAGTGGACTTCAATATATATATATATATATATATATATATATATATATATATATATATATATATATATATATTACATTATAAACCAAAATCAATTTAAAAATAAAACATAAAATCAGCATATTAACATTTGCCAATATTTTTTTTTAAACTATTCAAATACAAATCCTTAAATATCTCTATATATTATAAAATGGAGTTACAAAGAAAACAATTTATGTCGTTGGCTTGTCGCAAAAGGTCAAGTACATTTTTGATGGATCTATTCTTTTAAGAACGTTTTTGTGAATTTATCCTTACTCATCGATAAGATCACGGTAAGTTCGCTAGAATGACACGAACCCTAAAAGCGTTCTTAACTACTTAAAGTTATGTTATGTCACTTATTGAAATTTTGCAATAAACATTCATGTATTTGTTAGGTATCACAGCAATTTCATTTTGATGTAGATATCATTCGAGGTTGGCGATATTGATATTTTTGATTCGATATAATACTGGAATCGATACCAAAGACCGATATGGATAAACAGAGTTTGCTCGATATCACAACAACCTTAGATATAGGCAATTCCAAGAAAGAAGTTTCCTCATAATTCAACTTCATTTGCTGTTGTCGATTGTAGTACGCAACATAGCACCAGGGGATCTACCGGGGACTGAGATTTTGGCTATTTAATCAAAACACTATACATAAATCTAAAAACAATAAAAATAAAATAAAACATAAATCTTTTTCAAAATGTTAGTTTATACTCCCTCTAAATCTTGTAGCAAATGCTTTTGCTATCATTGGAGTCAATATTCTCTATTAACTAAATCAAGTTAAAACTTAACCAAAATTTTTGACATGTTGCTCTAACCATTTTTTAATCTGATTTTTTAAAAATAGGATTAACGATTGAAGCAACTTTCTTTGTGACCTGTTTGAAAACTCTCTTTAGCAAAAATCTGAGTTATCAGTAACTGTCTTCAAAGCTTTAAAGGCAAATATTTGTTGAAAAAGGGTCAATTACACCTGCCGTTGTTAACTTTAATTTTACTTACTTTGATTAGTTAATAACCAATTAACAACATTTCCGTTGCTCTTACCTTTATTAGTCTTAAAACTCGGTGAAGAAATTAAAGTTAGCTAATCACAACTAGCAATCGCAAATAAATATTTAACCGAGTATTATTACCTTATTATTAAGTATTGCATTATGTTTACTTACCCCTGACTAACAGGAAGTCGTTCGAATTAAATTTAAAACAAACAAAATTATAGAATTAAATTTTTTTCATAGTTCACTTAATTTTATTGTTTCTGAAAATATTGTTTTGAAATTGAGAAAAAAAAAATGATATGATTTAGTCTGATTAAAATTCCTCATCAGATGATATATTATTACAATTTTTCATTTTGTTTGAAAAGAGATTACTGTATAGTTTTATCACTGAATCCTTTGCTGTCCCATTACTCGATTCCATATGTCCAAAGTGGTTTTATCATAACTTTATAAATAGTCAACGTCGTGAAGTAGAAATATGAATAGTTCTGCATCTGGAGCTCGAAGAAAGCCGATGAGGAGTTTTTGTACTAGTGCTCTCAGTGTCTAAGGTGGGCTCATTTTGAATGTTTCGGAAGGGATCAGATGAACGACGTTAACAGAGCAAATAAATACGACTTCAGCATTTAACTTCACTTTTTTTTTAGTATATTTTAATAATTGCAAGTGGTTTTTTTACAGTTCTGTATTTCTTGTATAAGTAAGATACTATATTTTAAAATTTCTGGCCTTTTTGTCACCGTAATCCGATTGTAAGATGAATAAATAATAATTTTTGGGGGGGGGGGAACAAACCGATGTTTCATCTCCTTTAAGACGAAAGCGGCAATTGATAAAATTCATGGTATTAGGTAAGATATTGGGGATATTCATGAAACCATTGATAAGTATTGTAAACCTCTTAAATATGTAAAGTCGAGAAAATTATTCACGGAATGTATGTTAAATATTGCCGCTAGCATTCTAGATTTTAACGCAGCCTATGGTCCTGTAACTGTTGCTAACTTCGTTAACATGCGGAGAAGGTTATTTTAAGGTTTTGATGTGATTATTTGTTTGTGTACAATATCTACAGAAACGGAATGTGAAGACATCTAGAATTTCATTCCTGTATTCATCAATTTCTTTGTCATCTGAATCTTCATTCATGCTTTCTAATAAAGCATTTTTTTTTTAATTTTTTTTCCATTAAATTTGCCACTGCGTTGCAACGCATCAAGCAAATGTGTTGCAGTTTATGCAGATAGAACGAGTGGATTTGGATGATTGAGGGTAGAAGAATGAAATGTTGTGTACTTGTTGTGAATGTAGAATTTTACTTTTGGTATGTTCATGTCTGTGTGTATGGTGTGATTTGAAATAAACCAAGGAGCATTGACGATTTTACGAAGTATTTTGGATTGTGTGGTTTGAATTTTGTTAATGTGTGTCTTTTTTGCGGAACCCCAAAGTTCTGCTCCGTATGTCCAAATAGCTCTTAGTATAGTGGTGTAAATTAGTCGCTTGTTTAGTAAGTTGAGTGGAGATCTGTATTTCAAAAGATGTGACAGTTGTTTGTATCGTCTGGTCAGTTCTTGTTTTTTTAATTTAGTGTAAATGTTGCAGGTGAGTTTTTTGTCCAAGTAAAGTCCGAGATACCGTACATGTGTTTTTGAGGGAACTGGTTTATTGTCTATTGTCACAGCAGGACACGAAATCTTCCTCAGGGAAAAGCTAACATGCCTTGACTTGCTGGGATTAATATTTCTGCCACGCAAAGCATTTTTAACCAAATAATCCGGCAACTCAGTCTTTTCGCTTCGCTTTGGAATTTTAAAAATACATCAAAACTTATAGGTTCAGGATTTTTTACCATTGACAGTCTCTATTTCATTTTAAAACTTTATTTTTATTGCGATAGTATAGAGGGTGCTGACAGTAAATCCTCAGCACTGAGTAAGATGGTGTTGGACAAAGAGGAGTCCTATTCTAGGAGAAAGCTGATATGAGACGAAGAACAGGAACAATGTTCTTATCCTTGATCTTTTTTGAATAGACAAAACTAATAAAATTTCATTTGATCTGATGATAATTTCATGAAATTTCAAAAAGTATGTAATGAATATATTATTAATGTTATTAATTAACTGTAAATTTATCCTAATTGCTGTATTATAGTTATGGAGATGAATATGGTGGCCCTCCACCATATTCATCTCTATAACTATACCGATACCGACCGATACCGAAAGCTTCTCAACAAATAAACTAATAACATAAAAACAGTCTGAAATTACCTAAAAATAAATCAAAACGTTAGTATATCAATTAAGAACTTACAACCTTTCTTTACAGTACAGACATGTCCTTGTCATAACTAATAACATTTTAGCACGTTAGCACAGACAGGTTATTAATCATTTATTCTAAATTTGTGTTGACTGCCTAGTATGGTAGAACATTAAGTATTTCCATGTGAGAATGTATTCCCCTATTAAAAAAAGTTCTCATCAAATTTTCATTTTTTTAAAATCATTAATTTCTCAGTATAATTATTGTCTAAGTGACAGATCATTATGTTTCTAAATGAATTAAAAAAAAAATCATTCACAGTCTTCAGGAAAAATTGCAAAAGCTTAACGTCATCTTACCCTGCCTTTCCTTATTTAAGAAAACTTAAAAACATTTTTTTCAAGGTAATCTAATTAGTGTAATGAGGTTTTTTTTTGTTCTTCTATTTATGTCCTCTACCGACATTGAAATAAACTAAGAATTATATAGAGGACAGAATAATAAAACCTACGAAGGGGAATCTAAATAAAAGATAACTATGATGGTGCAGGTGGAATGCAGCGGCCACAGCCCTGCAGTATTTATGCTCCCTGCCCTTTCTTAATTACCTGCTGCTTCTTCAGGGAGCCACAGCCCATATTTCATAGCCTCGCCCCCCCTCCACAGGACCTCGTTGGCATTTACTACCATTAGAGTGAGGGAGGAATGGGGCAACCTCTTAGCTCTCTTCTTTTATCTTCTCGGTTTGCAGATCATGGATTAACGATAAAATGGATTGTTTGTCCTGTGTTATCCTTTTATTGTCAAATAGATATATAAGGAAGTAGGAATAAAGGAAGGAAACTTTTAAAATTTAACATTAAAGTAAGACCTATTTGGACTTACGGAGTTGAGCTATGAGGCTCCACTGAGCCATCGAATTCCTCTCGTATCCAATCCTTACAATCCAAAATTCTTCGAAAAATCTTCAATGCTCCTTATAGCCCCGACGCAAAATTTGATGCTCTACAACTTTGATTCTATAGGTTTTTCCTCTTAGGGAACTCATTTCCAAGTTATTTATAATAATTTGTCTCAGTTTTTGACAAATTTGGTAAAGTTCAGCGTTGGTTGACTGTGGTTTTATACCTTACCGCGTAACAAAATTATAAAATTTATGTACTCGTTTGACGTCCTTTAATTTATTAAAGAATACATTTTCCGCTTTGATGCATTGTTTAGGAGTTATAGGTGAAAAACCAAAAAAAATATCGAAAAAATCTGACTTTTTTGGCTGTAAAAAGTTTTCCCTTGGTTGCCCGCGTTAGCAATTTTGTTTTTTACATTTCTAAACCCATATATACATGTTAAAAAAATAAAAACTTTTCTCACATTTTTCGCAATGGATTTCCCATTTCGATCCTCAAATTACTGGCCTAATATTCTTTAAATCAGCCGCCATTTTTGGAAGCAGCGGTTCTGGAAAGGCGGACAAGGTTTTTTTACTCAGAATAACATAAACTTTGGTGATTTACAATCAAACCTTCGCCTACGATCAGGTAGATTTTTGTGCCCTGGCTCCAGGGCTATTACTTTGCCACCAATAAAATAATCCATAATGACCTTAATGTTCCCCATGTTTCCGATTTGCCCCGATCCAGATACCAATCCTTCTATAACCTTGCTTCCTCTTCTGTTCCTGATAACCCTCCGAAGCGTCTGAAAAGAAGAGAAGATGGCCTCGAGATCTCTTATTGTAAATACATTTTGTTTTTAGAGTGCTACCAGTGGATAGTTTCTCAACAAGTGATTTCATGTTATCAAATTTACTAAATGTAATTATTTATTAATACAGTAGTAAATATCATGAATAAATAAAAAAAAACATTAAAGTTTTGAAATGATAAATGAATACAGTTGAAGCAAAAATTCGAAGGGAGACATAAATTAATTGTTGGAATATAATTAGATGATTTGGAACACAAAGTCTGGATATCCTGAACCATCGGAACAACTAAGCATTCACTTTTTCGTCAATTCTGGACATAAAGAAACATGTTACCATTCTTTGGCGATACGATTGATATGGAATCTGAGTCATCTCAACAGTGTGCAAATAACTCTTTTCGATCCGTCTCAAAATTCTCTCACCTCTTCAGTTGTAGGTTGCCTTTTCATACTATCCGTTACCTCCAGCTTTGATGAAGATGGTATATTCTTCATCGCACGAATAAATCAGCTTCTGATTTAAGTGCGTTCTTCTTTTATTTCTTTCATCAGTGGACCGGTGAATGTTGCGGGGAAATTTTCGCTATAGAAAATTCTTATGTATGAGTTTCATTATCAGTAAAACATTTTCTCATGATTTTTGTAATAGCCCTCGCAACTCCATTACAGGCTGAAGCGCTAAGTAACATCAGTATCAGTACTTCTAGTAACAGAGTTATAGTGTCTCTTATATCAGTACTTATGAGGTTCTCATAATTCATCAAACACCCAATGTATTTGAACTATTATCCCAAATACTATATAGATTAGTAATTAAGCATTATATATTTTGTATTATTGTTAGAAGTTGGCTAACAATACGTTGATACGGAGACCCAAACTTATAGCCGCTGCCTCAAATTACTCCAGTATGCTCACTAGTACTATTCTTACTGCGATCTTCACATTATCAGCATCAGCAGACTGTTACTTCAAGCGGTTTCATATAGTCCCACCTGCTTTGGTTATCATGGCCGTCAAAACTTTCTGTACAAATAATGAATTCCATGTAGGCCTTTGTAATCCCTTGAATCATCCCTAAATCTTCTGGGAATTTCTCAGGGAGCGCTCCTTGTAGTTTCATCAACTATCAAGATATCCCATACATCAACAGCAGACCAATACATCAACTCTAAAAGAAAAGAAGATTATACAAACAAGGGGGGCGGGGTGGCCGAATAGGTTAAAGCGTGTGTACAGCACCGCGAGTTGCCTGGCAACCGGAGAACAAGATTTGAGATGATTTAAAAAGTAAGAGTTCGCGTCCCGGTGCCGGAGGGGATTTTAAATTCCCCGCCCTCATCCTCCGGGTCGGGAAAATCCCGTATAGCCTAAAAGGCGAGGTAGGGAAGAACAAAAAAAAAAAAAAAAAAAAAAGGTTATACAATTGTTGACGCGTTTTTGGTTTGTTGATGTGAAATGGGACACCTAAAACATTTTTTTATATTAAAATATTTGCGAATGGTGAATTCGCAAAACGTTGACGGGTTAGTTGTTTACAAATATTTTAGAGACTCGAGGCTTTTAGCTCTTTTGTACTCATAAGGAATTTATATTGTTTGCCAATCACCAAAGATGCTTTATTTAGTGTTTTTAAATGGAACCACAATCCCCTCTTCACTAACTGGTATGTTTGAAGCGACATCATTGCAATTTCACAAAGTTCCTCTCTCATAAAATTCTACCCTGGATCAAATAGAAACAAAATATTTTGTTTATTAGAACTCAATTATATTTCCAACTCCGAAACCAACATTGAAAATGAATAACCACCCGCACCCTAAATTGGAGCGGCTTCGTTTACAATGCCAGACTGCGATAACAAGTTCCAATGAGCACGTAAAGTGGATAATCATTGTTTAGCCTTCGTGGTCGGTTGAATAAGTAATAATTTAGCTTATTTTACTGAAATTGCTTAATGGCTTAGTTTATATATGAAGCGAATTATTCCGTACATCCATAAATTTATTATGAAAAATAAGTGACAAATATTATAACGATGAGGCTAACAATAATTAATCAAGGAGCATTCAAACCAAACCAAAATTCTATGGGAAAAAAAAAATCGAAGAAAGGACGATTGAGGAAGAAAAGTTATGATTAACATATTAAAAACAAAGAACTTTCTCCTCCGAGCAGTCTGATAAGAAGATGACCTCGTGATCTCCTTATGTAAGTATATTATTAGAGTGCTACCAGAGGGTAGTTTCTCAACAACTGTTTTCATGTTATTATATTCATGTTTGCACATTAACTAGATGTATTTTTATTTTGATACAGCTGTTGATATCATGAATAAATAAATAAAAACAATTTCAATTTCTTAAAACTCTTTTCCTTTTTAATTTCTAAAACCATGAATTCGATCCCCTGTTTTTCTTTAAAACTATAGAAAACTCTTTTTATTTATTTATCAGTATATATATATATATATATATTTTATCAATACACCATGCTCGCAAGCATTCTTGTATATTTGATAGATTACAGTACTACACAGATACAATAGTTATCTCATAACATAAATTGACTAAAGATCTCTGTCTTACTATCGTCGCCACCATGTTAAAGTACTAAATGTGCAACGTTAAACAGGTTCGCGTTCATTACTATAAAGTGGTACCCGACGATATCATGAAAACGTAAAAGAATAATCTTTTTTCTGAGGTACAATTATTACTGGTAGAACTGTAGCTTTGACAGTTAATTTTAAAACATTTATTTTAATTTTATTTTTGAGGAATCAGCTTTTTATATTAAATAGATGGGTGCAACATATTTGATATATTTCCTTTTCTTGGAGGAGGAAAAAATACGTATAAAAGTATTAGTAAAAAAGGGTCTTTTCAGTCTCGATAATAATTTATTTATTTCAAAATTATTTTCATCTATACAGAGATCTTCAGGGATAATCTGATTTTACATGTAATTTAATTGTTCAGCCGAAAAAATATATATAAAAATCATTCAGAGAATTTGCTATTAGATTTTATCTCATTTTTAAAACCATATAAGCTTATAAACAATATTCACCAGCCAACAATATATATATATATATATATATATATATATATATATATATATATATATATATATATATATATATATATATATATATATATATATGCACCCACTTGCACACTTGAGCACAACCGAATGAGACCAATCTCTCAAGGAGGAGAGGCGTTACCAACACATTAAAATATTTGAATATTACGTGACTAATTTTTTTTTTTAATTTACGACTGTAGACATATATACAACCAGTAAATTTGCTACAGGAATATAATACATGAAGGTACATGTGAGCTACCCATTGGTAACACTTCAAAGATAAATTAATTTAGGAGGTCATTTGATCATCTTCTGACTAAAATTTAAACCAAAATATATTATTATTTAAATCTTTAAATTGTCGAGCATTATTTTATTTATAATTAAAATAAACACACACACACACACACACACAAACATACACACACACACATACCTACATACATTTCATAATATATATTTTTTTACATTGTTTTTTAAAATTCTATAACAATTCTATTAGATTAAGATATACCCTAATCAGTAATTTTAGCTTTCATAATTAATTTTAAAACATTTATTTTTATTTTTATTTTTAAATTGAGGAATCAGCTTTTTATATTAAAATGATGGTTACAACATACGCGATATTCGATATTATTCCTTTTCTTGGAGGAGGAAAGAGGAGAAGAAAAAAACATACAAAATTATACAAAATAAGCGAGCTATCATACAACCAAATTTCGTTGCTCTCACTACAGCGTATTCCATCATTTTGTTTTTCTTAGTCCGTTAATAAAATTGTATTATTCTACCTATACAATAACATACACCTGATTGTTTCATCAAATAAAGTTAAGCGGGACAAAAAATCAATGGCTGTTTCTATTTTTTAAATGTGCAGGTCCAACATTCATTCCGATGTTTTTTATTTACTAAAAAATTAACATTTCATCAATCTGTTAAAAGACCGAGTCATCGACCGACGAAATGTTTCCTTGGAAGGATGTGTCTGGTGCTTCGAATGGTACATATAGTACTCCAAGACAAACATCGTAAAAGTAGGCATAAACTCACACATGCTTCTCATGGCGGAGGTCTCAGTTTGTGGGAAGTCAATCTTTTATGGTTTCAGCTTAAACAAGGAATGACATGTCTGGAATATTGAATAATTAAAATAAACACAAAACAACATCTCAAGGCTTAAACCAAAGTTTTTAAGCAAAAACTTAACAGCCAACTGCAAGGAGTCACTTCAACAACAACTGAGAATTCACAATTCTCTGTCCCGAAGGTAAAGGACGGCGTCCATTTTTTTATTGAATAGTTTAGTAACTACGAAACTAATTTTATTAGCTCAAAGTTTTAAGAAAATTTTATTTTCTATTCACGGAAAATTTGGAAATTCTATCCACCCTAAGGGAATATATTTTCATATCTACTGAAACAACTTTGTAGAATTATCGGTAATTGAAACCTACGAATATTTAGACTTTGTGTATTAGCCTGGTTCCTATCACTACACATTACAGCTTCAGAAAAATAGATTTTATGCCATGCATCGGTGCATGGCAACATCCGAAAGTTTTGAGTTTCGATCAATTTTGTTTCCTAATAATCTGAGGGAGGGAAATTTTGTATTCATGCGAGACATTAAAAAAAAAATTGTTTTTCACTGAATCAAACATTTTTTTCTTGCATAATCTATAAAATCTAAGCTTAATCCTATTCGATTGAATATTTGATTAATTTCGTCAAAATGATGCTACTACCTTCATTAAAGCATTTGTAAATGCATTTTTTTTTAGACGCACATATATTTCAAGAATGGCTCGTCCGATATGTCTCAAATTTAGAGAAAAGTTGATTATTTCTCTTTTATCTTTCATTTTTTTGATATTCCCATATTCCAAATACGGCTTGTTCGATCTGTTAATTTCACAGTAGACTAAGTCAATTTTTTGACGTTTATAGCCTACGATAATCAAAGGTGAAGAAAATTGGTCAAGGACAAACATATAAAAGGTCTTTAAAACCGATAACAAAACAAAAATAAAATTATAATATTGATGGCTTAAGATGGAAAAATGTAATTAGTAATAGTGGCATAATGTTTAAAGATTGATTTCAAAGACAGTTTCAGAGTGAAAACGAATTATAATCAACCAACAAAATATGTTGTATTGTAATAGTATATATATTTGTGAAGATCTCTTTCAATGTGATACACAATGGCATTCAGTATATGGTGACATGGTAGAAAATATGATATAAATCATACATAAAAAATCAGATATTAGATAGTTTTATTACATCAATACAGTACTTTGTGCATTAGTGTACTGTAACACCTGCATTTAGAATGATAAAAAAAAAAAAAAAAAAAAAATATATATATATATATATACACATAACTGTTGGTTAAAACAGTTTCATTTATAATAATAACCTAACACACTTGATCCTCAGCCCTACTACATTTTTATTTTATCGAACGTTTCAGTCCTTTGGACTATTTTCAAGGGAAAGAACCTTAGTTTATAAAATAAAAATAAAATAATTTGGGCTGATTGACCTTTATTCTTCTTACACTTGAGTTTATCTAATACTCTTTATTATTAAACAAAACGATAATTAAGATTATCTTGGTATTAAACAGATTATTAGGTAAAGGTAAATGATTTCATAATGATTTTATAAAGTAAGATTTCTTCCCTTACACTGACCTTCAGACATGAAACGATGGGTGAAAGGAATAATATATTCTGATTCAATGTTATATGACTCAGTAAAATCATTTTATATATAAAAAAAAAAATAATAACTATAAGTCATGGAAGTTTATTTAACTCGGTTTTGCCTCTGATGCCGGAATAACCTTGTCCCAGAAGCTCAATGGAAAACAGTGATAACATAAAAACTGGAAGCAGTCAGAAAAGGATAAAACCATCCGCTTCCAACAGCACTCTCACCATCTATTTCCCATAGGCTGTTAGTTTAGGGTCAGATGGAAAAACAATTAGAAAAACCTGTTTTCTCAACGTGGGGGGTGAAATATGACAAGCGGTGAAAAAGTTGGTGCCCCTAGGTTTGTTGTACAACTGTAACAGAGGAGGTCATGAGCTCTTGATGGCCTGTGATTTCTTCCCTCCCTGGACCTGATCAATCTCCATTTTGTTTCTCGTTCACCTGTTCTTCAATTTATCCTGACCGATCGCTCTCCGCCTGTGGGGGATTCGTTTCTATTTGTCAATATGTTGTTTTTTCAGAGGGTTCCCTTCTTTTATATATCCTAAAATATATGTTACTATTCGTTATAATATGTTTGAGAATCTAATCCGGTAAGTAGGACTATACTTACACATTGTCAACTCATAGCTACATTGAGAGTCAGTTTTAAGATATATTTGATAGGAATACTGCGAAAAAAAAATAAACTAAGTCAGGAGGAACTCGAATAAACAAACCGCTGTGGAGGGGTTAACAACTATGTATCAATCCATCAATGTTGTTCGTAAAAGCAAATTTAATATATCGGTAATTTCTACGTTAATTTCTCACTAAAAATTTTGATGAAAAGAGGTGAGAAATTAAAATATGTAATTCTTCAAGTTAAACACTTAACACTAGTGTTGATTATACAGCTTCAAAATGTAATTGTATTTATGTAATATAGGTGCCTTCGAGTTGACATAATGACTAACTCCAATTTAAACATTTTTCAGTAAAGTATTTTTTAATAAACATTTCTCGTGGAAAATATATATTTTAATATTTCTACCATCATTCTAAAAAAAAAAAAAAAAAAACTAAGTTATGTGATTTAGACCATACGTTAGAAGTGAAAACATCAACAAGACAAGATTAATAATATGAAATACAAATTATTAATAACAGCTCATTATAAAGACGATGAAATGCTGAACATTTCCTTCGCTTACAGTATGCAGGTCCGATTTTTAAGATATTTTAATCCATATCTTCAATAAAACTCGTTTTCATTTAGTTATCAACACTATTTTTTCCTTTTATCCTCTCTAATACAGCGTCGCGTCAAGATGAAATTTTGAATAATAGCCCATTACAAATAGGAAATGATGAACATTTACCTTGTTAACAATATGCAGGTTCGATTTTGATATATTTTAATCCATATGCAAAAAAAAAGAAATACAATTATTCAATTTCGGCCGACTTTATTCGAGCTTTATACTTCGGAAATCTGTCGGCTCAATCTCATTCATTCTCTAAAAAAAAAAAAAAAAAAATGTATAATGCGCCTAAATAAGTTTTCGCTTAAAACATAAACAATTTCTACTAGAAATATTATTATATGTACTTCATTGAGAAATTGTAAAATTAGTGCTAGTCATTCTGTTAACCGAAAGTCTCATATATACAAGTATATGATGAGTATTGTTTTAGGCATTCGGCATTTACTCATCTGCTGCTCTTGTCGTAGCTGATTCAGGCAGAACTTTATGTTAAAATATCCTGGTTTTCCGAAATGGAACTCACGTCAATATTTCATCATGTTTTCCAAACATTAACTTTCGAATTCCCCTTTCAATCCTTCATGGATCAATCCATAATGCCATGTTCAAACAACCAAGATCTTGCTCCTCCGCGGCTTTCATGGTCCATGTTTCCAAAGCATGAATATGTAATGAGCAGTCTGACCAAGAGATAGTGACTGTATTAACAATTTAAAGCTAAAATAAGCACGTCCTTCTGTTATCATCAACTTTTATATTTTGTCTTCCAGCTTGTTTTCACAGTTGATAAATGCTCCATATCACTCCAAAAAAATATATATGTATATATTTTTTTTTATTGATTTAAAACTCGATGCCTTAACAGATTTCATTTCAAATGTGCTTTTTACCGATACAGATGGACGTGACATTCAAGCAGAACAGTTGAACAGAAACATCAATGAATACTGAAAATGAGGAGGAAAAAAAAAAAAAAACCTTTCAGTTCTTCAACATTCAAGAAAAGAGCAACAATGATAATTAATTTGTTTCAAGGTGTTTTTATGAATGCTGAGATAATTGTTTTTGGGTTATTTGCTATAAGAGCACCCAGAAATAGTTGACATTCGGATAGTACGTTTGTAATGCTCCGAAACATATTTTATTGAACCCTTGGAGATTATGTTGGCTTTTATAAGTGGTATAAGTGGATTGCCGCAAGGCTTAAGAATATAGAGTTTCTATATCATAAAGAAAAATATATTGTATAAGGAGAATAGAGAAGAAAACTTATGGGAAACTAGCTGACAGAGGATATACGGGAAGGAGTGCTAAATCTAGAGATATATATAAGAGACGGTCTATATGAAAGGATCTATGGATTACGAAGTATATATTGAAGATAATGCCCTTTTCTTAGCCCAAGACTAAGATAAGATTCGTAACATAAAGTTATATATATATATATATATATATATATATATATATATATATATATATATATATAAATTTCTGGTTTGGAAGTTTCTTCAAATCGAAACACTGCAAAAAAGAAAAAAAAAAAGGAAAAAAACCTTTACTCCTAAAATTCATTACTCAGTGAAAGAACCCTCTCCAAAACCAAAAACTCTAAAAATAAGTACATCTCAATTTTTTTTTATAAAGTCTCAATCTTCTTCTAGCACCTGTGTTTAAATATGTCTGAACACTTGAAAGTCTAACATGTTTGGGTTTACTCCACTTTTAATGTGGTCCTTCCTGTTTTTCGTTTATTTATATTGACTCAAATCTTATTGCTGATACGGTGAGCCAATAAATAAATCGACCAATTTATTCGATACCTAATTGCCACTGAATTTCTTTCAAGTAAGTATTACTGGTTCAATCAAGTAGGTCAGTCAAGTATTTTCTTCCTAAAAATATCAAAATTTTGCACTAAATCTGCTAACCTTAACCCTTAGGGTTCGGTTTTTTTAACGTTTAACGGGTTTTCCCCGTAATAACTTGACGCTCTTTGGTGCAACTTACTTATCTTATAAAAATACAAAATTTTATAATTTATTAAGTAATGAGATATTTCCAGTGTTGGACTTATTTTAAGAAATTATGCATAAAAAAAATATTTTCAGAACTCAATACTTGCAAAGTGCAAGACCAAGACCTAGACCGCCTTACTGTTGCAAGATCAAGACCAAGATCGGAAAAAAATCGATTTTTTGAATAAACATTAAGGAAAAGAAGTTACTAATACTTGACAATTTTAGTTTCTACATGTAAAGAATTGATATAGCCATATACTTTTGCATTTTACTCTTCTAATTTTTTATTCGGGCTTAGCTAGGTTTCTCCAATCTCAAAAATTACAGTAATATTTATATAGCAATAAACTAATAGGTAACTGAAAGACTTTTGCAAGAAGCACAAGATCAAGACTGAGTGCCCAAGACAAAGACTCGTCCTGGTCTTGCATTTGGGCAACACTACTTACCTTGAAACCAGGAAATTTTATGTTTAATACAACTTGAAAATTAAGGTTTTTGGCTGCTCTCAGATTGCTGTGTGGCGTCGACGTGGAATACGATACCTTTCAATATTTCTATTTAGTTATATGACACAATCAAAGCCTGGTGGCATTTATTTCTTGCAACGGAAGGATTTGAAGACATAATGGACGCGGCGGAGGGACCTGTTGAGGTCCTTTGAAGACAGAGCCTCAAATCGGAGCGCCCTAAGAACCAATTGAGAAGCCCATTGAGGACTCCTTTCAGGCAGCACTCTCCTCTTTGATGGAAGCCGGCATTCAATCATCGCGGTGTCTTCTCTCGCCTCCCCCCCCCCCCATCCACTCCCTCGCCCCCCTCTCGATTTATTCTATACACAATACATCCGCAGTAAACCTTTATAGCCACCGCTATTCCAGAGCTATGTCGGGAATCCGAATTTGTGGGAAGTCGCCTGGACCGGAATGTCTCGGCACGGAGGAGTGACTAAGACTATAACCTCGCAATAAAGGATTATGATTTCAATGTGAATTGAATAGTTAGTGGATGAATAAATCATTCATCATTCGACTTTTATGTATATTTTTCGTACTGAGGTTCCGAACCAGATTTCGACACATTCTGATATGAAGTGATGTTCTAATCCTAGTCCTGAAACCATGGCTAAAATAGATTACTCATTTAAGGAAAGCACTGGCATTCAAAAGACACTTATTTTTAAAAATTGGCTTATATTTAAAAAAAATACTAGGTCATTCGCATATAAAGCAGGAGCTATCAATTTTATTTTTTGCAGGAGCACCGATGCTGGGCTAAATAAATTTCCCGGTACCCTTGTCGAATTTAGAATTTTACTCAAATCAATCATTGGACTGAAAAAAATAAAATTGGAGCACACTTATCCTTAAAGCGGTATTATAATACTAGGGACATTCATTCATTTGTAAATGCTTAATGTGCTATCATTCTGAGCGGTCAGCACACATTTTGAATGAATGGTAAATTGTCTGTCTGTGCTAACGTGCTAAAGTATTGTTGGTTATAGATGTAAACGAAGTGTAATTGAATACATGTCTCATTTCGTCGACTTGAGGTCTCTATAATCGAGACAGGAGAATTTTATATTATTTATCGATGGTGTTTTTGATCGGAAAGCCATATCATCGTTAATTTTTCACCAAATCACATGATTGAGCCACCAATTTCGAAGGCTTCCTTCTCCTTCAGGCGGGCAAAATAGTACAATCAACCCGAAAATTCAGGCAAACAAGTTATGAAAGAAAACACACTTTATCTGCGAATAACTAAAATATTTTTAAATATTTTTTATTTATAAGAATTATCAACCTTTCTTATAACATTCCTTGTCTTACCTGTTAACGTTTTGAACAATTTGTTAACCTCCACTACCTTTCATCTAAAATTATTTTATAAACATTCATCAACTTACTTTATATATTATATAATAATAAATACTTTATTATTTTGACCAATAAGTAAAAAAGTGATATAAGAAGGGTTAACTGTTCTTTAAAATAAAAATAAATCTAAAAAATATTAAAATATATATATTTTTTACTCGGTTTTCGATCTTTCTACTTAATCAGATCATTATATGTGGTACTCATTTGACACAGAATTTAATGTTTTTTTTCTGTTGCAGTATGTACTGATTAGGAGTTGTGGATGGAAAAGGTAGGTTTTTGTCTACCGTTATTCTAGCTCACCTATATTGGATATCAGCTCAAACTTTATTAAAATAAAAAAACTTTTACAAATATTACATAACATCTTTTAATTTAAATAAAATAAGAATATATCGTCGGTTTATTGTAAGATGTCAATAAGTGGCCTTTCATATCCTTAAATCACAAAGAATTTAGACGAATATTTCCTATGTAAAATAGGAAAATTTTCGCTTTTTGTAACACTGTTCATTATACAAAAGGATTTGTGTCAACTGATTTCACTTATAATTAGTGTTTTTTTTTATCAATAAATAAGGTTAAATGGTGTGAATGTTCATAGCTGACTATAATTATTGTCCACGTGATAGATCATTATATTTCTAAATAAACAAGTAAAAAAAAAAAGTTGAAATTCACAAAAGCGTTCTTAAGAGTTTAGCTTTATCAAAAACGTACTAAGTCATTTCCATAACCCGAAGATTTATATAAAATTTAAACTTAAAGAACTGTAGCGTTCTCAAAGGCTGGTCTACAGCTTACAATTTTGGATTCAATTACTTAAAGCTTGAAGTATCACGTTTAGTCAGGGGTGCCCAGAAGGGGGTCCAAGTTGCGCCATCAAAAATTTTGGAGGACATATTTGACGTGATTTTGAATTTTTGAGGGGAGCAAATTTCGACGGAGTTATGAATTTTTGGACTAAGGGACGAGGGGAAAACATGGAACATACCCCAGCAAGTGTAATTGTATATGATCTACGATTTTTCTAATTCTATCTTAGATTGGTCTGTTTTTAAGAAAAGGTAGGCAATAAAACATTTTCGGAGGAGAGGAGGTGCCATTGACCTTAGGGGGGCATAAACAATATTAAATGAATGAATAAATATTTCTGGCAGCGGGAAGTTATAGAATATTGGACCAAGACAAACGACAATTCGATGATAACCTAATGAATTTCAGTTAATGATCACTAAAGTGTAAATTCGGATTTGATTGAGAAGATAGCTAATGAAGTTGGAGATAGCCACGAGGCTAATTAGGGCTAGATAAGGGCAAAATTAGGCTAGATTCATTGGGCAGATGGATATGGGCCAATGGCCACGGCCGGGGGAGCAGTCCTCTCCTGGATCCATCAACATCTCTCTAATTACTTACCACTTCTCGTTTGTCTTATTCGCCCTCCAAGACTGTCTTCCTGTCTGCTGTCTAGATTCGCAGCGTCTCTTGGTCTTCGCTAATATATTAAACCATAACTCGGATACATTAGGCGAGGGAACATTTAGGACACTTGGGAAAAATTGAGTCGTTGGGATGGGTGTAACATGCTAACATTATTCAGTTCATGGAAGGGTGCAGAGAAAATAGAACGTAATACATAAGGGATTAGCTCGACGGTCAGTTTATTACCAGTGACTATAAAATATATAGTTTATTAAACTATTTTTAATAGTTTTTTAGAATTATTTATAAGTAAATGGCTGCTAAATATTGGAGGGAGTAATTCCCTTCATAAAATATATTACCCAGCAGAAAGTCTCTTTCTTCCCTTAGTGACCATGTAAGAAGAAAAGAAGATATATATTACTGCTATAGGAAGCTTTGAAAAAAACAAATCCTTAAGTATCTGAAACACGAGCTAATATTTTACAAACTTTACGCCTATTCAGACATCATTAGGACAGAAAAGGATAAGATCTCACAACAAAAGTCCTAGAAAGGCTCAGTACGAGACAATACAACTCACACTCTTCGAGGGCGAGGGGCCGAGCGAGCTTACGCGTGTGCTTTATCTTTTTCGGCAACCTGATAACCGAAGTTTCACATAGTAAAATAATTACTGAAAAATAATAATTAATTCAAATCCCGATGTCCAGTGGAACTTTTAACTCGGCATAATTTGAAGGGGGCGGGGTGGCCGAATGGACTAAAACGTGTGCCGGAGGTAATTTTAAATTTCCTCCCCTCACCCTTCGGCCTGGGTAAATCCCGTATAGCCTAAAAGTTGAGGTAGGGAAGAACAAAAAAAAAAAAAAAAAAAAATCACTCGGCATAATTCCCTCGCTTTCTCTTCTGGCTCAGGAAAACCCCGTGTAGCCTTAAAGAAAAAAAAAACGACTTGTTTTATACGAGATTGACGAATTGTTATGGTGTTATGATATAAAGATATACTTACTGTCGTTGGATAATTATTATAAAAATAAAAATTTAAATATCAAAACATAAAAATATATAATTATAACTATGTTATGTTACTTAATAGCGACTAGGAGATTTTAAAAAGGATAACAAATGAAATTTAACTTCTACTATTTACCTGATATTTAAGATCCTCAAAAATTAAC
This sequence comes from Nezara viridula, assembly GCA_928085145.1. Taxonomy (NCBI): domain Eukaryota; kingdom Metazoa; phylum Arthropoda; class Insecta; order Hemiptera; family Pentatomidae; genus Nezara; species Nezara viridula. The sequence goes on from OV725080.1 coordinate 112,719,790, forward strand.
CGTTCATCTTATCGTTTCAAAATGTCAACTGATTAGAAATTTAACTCACCCTTATGTCTGAAATTTAGGCATATAAAACAAAAATATAAAGAATCATAAAAAAATTATACAAAAACCCCTTAAAAGAAATTATCCTTGCCAGTAATACTTTAGGACTCTGTATTAGTGCCCCTTAAGCATTTAGGTTAGATCGATTTTGTTGAGTTTTTATTTTCACTTCATATACATGGAATAAATAGTAAATTCCTGCGATCATGAAAAATTTCGAAAGCCAGTTATTTTCGGGAATCACACGTTTCAAGTTCCTCTGGATCCAAATAACCAAGTCTCGGGAAATGGCCAGTTAGTCAATTGTGTGCATGTAAAGTATAACTCGAAAACGAATAAGAAAATTTAAATCTTGTATTTTTTGCAGGTACCAATATACCTGCACAGCTGCAAAAACGTTTTCGTCAAAATCTACTTACCGGATGTAGCACATTACATTATAAAATTTACACATTTTTTCCCAGTTTCTCAAAAATAGCTCTAATGATTTTTATTCAGCTCGTTATATTAAGGCAAAGTTATCATTTATTGTTAATACGTCTTTCGCTAATTAAAATACAGAGCTAATTGTCGAATTTGAACTCCATTGTATCTTTATGTTCATTTTCATAATTTTTTATTTGTAATGTGTTTATATTTAACTGATAATACATATATTTACGATACTTTGTGCACTTTTTGGATAATCCATACAATTTTTTTATTCGTACAACTAGGCAATATACGTGTTAGATTTCTCAAGATCGTCCTTTATTTATTAACAAGACGGTCTTTAACGGATGGGGTTTTTGGCGGAAAGGGACCGGAGTCCTTACTATTCTCAACGGAAAAGTATAATCTCTTGGTTGAGGTATCTTAAATAGAAAACTTAAGTTGAAAACGATATTGAAAACATATTTTTTTCTTTATTAAAAAAAAACCTCGCGCGGGCTCATTACCGCGTATGGGGAGCGTCCCACGGGTGGCGGATGTGGGGATGGTCGGTGGAAATTCCTTGGAAGTTCCTCCCGGCTAAGTCCGATGGACTCGCTGACCAACAATGAGAGGTGCCCTCCAGACTTGCTGCAGGGAGGGGACCTCCAGACATGCTGGAGGTAGGGGCCCACCAGACTTGCTGGAGGGTGTGACGTAGGATTGAACGCCCTACTCACATATCTTTAGTTCACCAAACACCACCAAAAGTCATGGATCTCCCTAAGGTAAAACGCTCATTATCCGGAGGTAAACTAGTCCCCCGTTCGGGTCTCCGGGTGAGGACTGCTTTAGGGGATTCATGGCGCAAGTTGAAATATACCTTCGGGTTCGCTAAGCCTTATTATTATTATTATTATTATTATTATTTTAAAAAACGCAGCAAATTATTTCACAATGGTTTATTATCCAAACAATTATTTTTTTTTTTTGGTTTTTTTAGGAAATTTCGTATACTTTCAAAAAAATATATACAAGAGAAAATGCGCGGACGGCGGACGGACAAAAAAATTTTTATTCGTTTTTCGAATTCTACGCGTCTTGAAACGTGAAACCTCAAATTTTGAGAGGGGGTTATGTTTTTGAATTTTTTGGTCGATCACAATGTTTCATTATTGAAAATAATAAACCAAAAAAGGGAAAGAATAACCAAATCGGAATATAGTTAGATTTTTTTCGCAATCCATTGATATAATATGATAACAGTATGGAGTGGAGAATAGAATTATAATAATACTAAAAAATGAAATACATTTATTTGAAAGTATAATATTTTCAAGTTCATTTAACTTTGTCTTGAGTTTACACAAAACATGTTTAGTGTGGACTGGTTTCCTTCTGATGAAAGCCGAACAACTCGCTCTATTTGAGCGAAAAAATTATTTATATAAGTTGGGTAATAAGGGAAAGTTGTGTGATGCTCCTTCCGTACCAGATTATTCAAATTTACAAGAACAGAACGAGTGAGTAAACCGTATGTTAATTTAAATAGCTCCTGACAGAATAATGTTTGTTCTAACAGTTTGGATAACAGAGTGATATAGATCAATACCTAGAAGATGGAGTTAGCATGTTGTAGACATAGAGACTCAGATAACTAAAGACAGAACAACGATTAAGACGAGGGTTTGATGAATGGTAAGAGGGCGAGGAAGGGTTAGTACCCTGGAGTTAGTTAGGCCCTTGTAATTAGTACCCCGAGGAATCTGGGCTCCTTGACTCCGTAATGAACTTGTAAGTGGCTTGCTCTGTTCAACAATGTTCCAAGCCCAGCGGTACACCATCATCGCCCTTGTTGCTCCTCATCTCTGCTCCATATCTCAGGGGTCATCCTAGTATACTCATCTTCTACAGAACGTTGGGCAACATATTGGGTAGATCTATTGTTAAAAACGCTTAACATCATTAAATTCATACCATCATACCCATTGCAAATATGATGCGGTATCTAACCAAGGCAAATTAAGGTTTCTTGATCGAATTTAAACCTAAAATTTGATGAATAGTTTTCTGACATTAAGACAACATATGCCTTATCAAATTACATCTAAGATGCTGTATCAAAGTACAGTTATAGCTGAGACTTTCGCAAGGTCCACCTTTGTTTTGTTTATATATATATTTCTTTTTTTTTTCTATAACTTGTATATATGTATTTCTCATAATATATTATTATAGTATTTCTTATTATTATATATGGATTTCCTTGTATCTTACCTATTCCAAACGATCTACTCTTCCAACTTCAAAAGTCTCCTACATGATCTCGTATTTCCGACCATAATACCCCTTCCCATAGAATAAAACATTTGAACATTCCTTTATTGCCCGATCCACTGGCATTCCTTCTGGAATTCCTTGCCGTCTAATATCCGCCGTGCCTCTTTGTCCTCATTCAAATACCATTTTTACAAATTTCTTCTTACATCCCAAAATGACGCTGTAAAATCATGATATAAATTTTATGAATCGAATTTTGATTGAAGTAAATAGTTGTTGATATTGTTGATGTTTTAATTCTGAGAATTAATGCATGCTGTTCATAACATTTGTTTTTTATTTTTCCTGATTTTTGTTTTTTTTTTATATCCTTAATAATAAATAATCCGCTGCAAACAAATGTTTTTAAAATTTTGGATTGGTTCCGCTTCAGCCATGAGCGCCTCATGTTTCAAAAAAACAACGAAGTTCCTTCCGTGTGTATGAATTTCTAGCTTGTAAATGAATAATCGATCGAAATTGAAGATACTTTTCAAATTAGGTATACATATATAGATATATACCTTTTTCTCATATCGATTTTCTGGAAGTGAGAATTTTATTATAGATTTTACAATTTCCACGAAGAGATTTTTTAAAATCATGATTTAGTTATATTATTAGTAATAATAATAATAATAAGGCTTAGCGAACCCGAAGGTTCGATGCCGACACCACCAATCGCTTGTTACACACCTCCCTCCACCGTTCGCCGTCCAAACCCAATCCCTTCAGATCGGCTTTAATGCAATCTTCCCACCTTCGCTTCGGTCTACCCCTCGGACGCTTACCATTCGGCACAGCAAATATTAACCTTTTAGGAATTCTCTCGTTACTAAGCCCAACAACTTTACAAGCCCATTTGATTCGCCGCGATGAAATGACCTCAATTATATTACCCGGATACAGCTCACGCAATTCGGCGTTGTGTAACCGTCTGAACTCTCCGGTTAACTCATCCTTCTTCGGTCCGAATATTCTACGCAATACTTTATTTTCAAAAACCTTAAGACGCTGCTCATACCTTAATGTAAGCGGCCAAGTTTCGCATCCATAAAGAACTGTAGGCAAGATAATTGTTTTATAGATTCTAATTTTTAAGTTCCGGGACAAGAGGCGCGAACTAAGTAGTTTTGTCACAGAAAAATAACAAGCATTTCCCGCCTTCAGTCTAACCTTAATCTCTTCTTCAATTTTGTTTTTTCTAGTTATCGTAGAACCTAGATACCTAAATTTATCTACCTGTTCATACATATTACCATCTATATCGATATCACCAGTAGTATCGCCATTTTTGCAGCTAACCATATATTTTGTTTTATCCACGTTTATTATTATTAATAAATAATAATAATTATTAATTATTATTAATAAATTATATATTAATATTAATAAATATTATTATTAATATATATTATTATATATATTATATGTATATATATATATATATATATATATAATAATATATTATATTATTAGTAATAAATAATAATTAATATCAACAAGTAAAAATTTCATTTATACAATTTATCTCCGCTGGCTTTAGTACCAGTGATGCGGTTGAGAGAGTAGCGCAGGGATCTTCTGGAGTCCTGCTTTTTTCTTCATAGTTGGAGGGACAAGCCTGCTTGCCTCAGCGTTCGCTCGTCTGTATTTAAAAACAGTATATGTTTTTCGCTTTTTAATTTTTTTTTTATTTTTAAGTTATATTATTATATTTAGTGTATATATTTTTGATTATTATTTAGTTGTTATTTTGCTCCTGTTTATTTTATTATTTTTTTACATGCCCAAGTGACATAATGCAGTAATATTCAATAAATAAAAAAAATTATATATACATAATTCTACCTTATCTAATAACAAATAATGACAATAATAATTCAACAAAATAATGATACGTATACTTCAGATTTAAGTATTGAGAAAATGGAAGTGACAAAAATTAAAACTGCGTTTAAATGAAAATTAAATTAAAAAATAAAATTAATGCCATGATATTTAAAATTATTTTAATAACTTACGAATTTTTAATAATGGCAATTAAATTATGAATAACATAGAAATTTTCAGAAAGGAAGGTGGAAAATGATATAAATACTGAGCAAAATAAATTTATGATAAACATAATGCAACTATTATAAAAAAAATATATAATAAAAATTTAAATATTAAAACATAAAAATATATAATTATAACGATGTTATGTTACATAATAGCGACTAGGAGATTTTAAAAGGGATAACAAATGAAATTATGCTTTTAATGATCTATGATTACGTATTTCGCTAGCCCATATGATTTGGTTAAGTATTAACTTCTGATCCAATTTTATGTAAATTTAAATACTTGAGGTTAGTAACAGAAATTGAGTGAGTTAATTTCGTCAGCGTTATAACCCCCATATTTTTTATATTAATTGAACAATCCACAGTAAAGATCATTGAGAAACCAAAAAAAATTGAACAAACAAACAATAAAAACGGAGGGTGTGTAAAGCGATTTGTTATCTGGATATAATGCGGAGGAGATGCGTGTACCCATCACAAAAGAACCTTTCATGTTTTCTGACCATCACTTTTCCTATTTTTGTAGAAGCAAAAAATGAAAATAAATAAGGAACATGAAAGGAAAGAAGAAAGGAAGAAGAAAGTGGAAGGAGGAACCCCCGTTGCAAGGATTTGTTCTTTTTAGGAAAATATAGTTTATTTTCCTTCAATTATCCCTCTCACCTTACGATTCTTTGTTCTTAATGACGATTTTACTTAATGAATATAAATAAAGAACATCAGGAAAAAGTAGTAGTTGTCCTGACATGAAAAAAAAAATTAAACTTTCAGTGATTTGTTGGAATGTGATCGTTGGCAGTCACTTCAGTAAAAAAAAAAAATCATTGAACTGCCCGAAGTTTTGTTTGCACACAACATGGCGGAAGTTATGATTGGACCTAGGTAACACACAAATATCGAGGTTCGGTTTCATTTCAAATGCTGCGTGTTTGTTTAGTTCTTCGAAGTTTGTTTATTTGTTAACGTTCTGAGGACTTTTAGGGCTGCGACTGTCGATATGAGTTAAACAATCAATAAATCATTTATAGAAACATAAAAAAAAAATATTGGAATTAATTTAAACTCCAATTAAATTTATTTCCTAAATCTTAACTTATTCTTCAGAATCGTAAACGAATGACCAGGAAAAATAAATCAACTTATGACACATACTCAATCCTGTATTTCCCATTTTATCCTATCATTTAATTAGTTTCTTTTTGAGTTTTTGCTCTTTTAAATTAATTAATCAATTTTATTGTGCATCGTTAATATAATTAAAATGTGTAACATAATTTATCATATAATTCCTGTGTAACATAATTTATCAGCATCCCTGGGAAATCAAGAAGAAATCGTTACCAAAGTCATCAAGTTCCTGGATAGTGAAAGACTTAAAAAACACATTTGACAGGCTTATAATTAATGATCCTTTGCAGATTTACTATTATTTTTTTATTTATTAATTTTTTTATCTATTTATTTTTATTCTATTTTCTCTTATTATTATTTTATTTTTTTATTTATTTATTTTTTTTTAATTTGATTTCATTTCATTTTAAATTCATTTGTTTATTAATCTCAATTCATTTATTGATTCTACTGCTATTTTTTAAAGTTTTTTTATTTATACATTTTTTATACATCTTATTACCTATAAATGTCTATTATTATCCTTATTTATTTATTTTATTCTATCAATCCATTTCTTTAATTATTTTATTTTACTATTATTTTTTTATTATTATTATTTTTTTATTTTTTTTATTTTTTTTTGTACCAACCATCCAAATAGTATTAAGTGATGTTATTTAGTTGATCGGGCGCTTATGACCTCGATGTTTTGCGCCTAGACAACGAAACAAACAACAAACAGATCTTTTGGCGCCTTAACAAGCCTGCTCCATCTCTGCCAGTCTTGGGCTGTTTCTTTCCATTTATCTGTTGTAACAATAACCAATTATTTAGTAATGCTTTATGTAATTATTTATTAATAATAGTGACGCAGATGATTCTCTTTAAAGCAACAGGTAAACAAGGAGTAGATATGAGGAAAATGGCAGTAAGGCTGATATTTAGTGTCGATTTGAAATAGTAGAAGTATGAATATTAGTAACAGCGACATCAAAACTTTGCTAATTTTGTGTAGTAATAGTTATTATCAATTATTCATGTTTTTATTTAACCCTTATATTCCCAAGAATTATCATGTTACTATCCCATTCGATTTTACACAAAAAAAAAAAATATATACATAAATCATCAGCATACAACATAAAAACGGATAACTAATTTTTTTATATTTCGAGTATAGGATTTATATGTCATACGTCATGATTACCTTAATTTGTAATAAGACACTTTGTAGTTATTTTTGCGATACTTTTTTTTATGTTTCGTAAATTACAATTAATTACCAGGCTAATTTCATGTCTTTTTTCCCACGACACATTACCTAAATACGAATTGTCATGCATGTAATATTTTTCCAGTGTGCATAATTCCTTCTGCAAAATGGAGCTTTCTACAGTCAGTCAGAGTTTTAAAAAAATCACATTCATTTCATTTCAAAATTACTTTTCTACTAATTTTTTAATAGGAGAGGTCAAGGGTTTAACGTACTTTAACAACGAATTCTTTTTTTTTTTTTATTATTATATTTAAAAGTAACTATTAGTTGACTAACTTATAAATTTAAAGAATTTGATAAAGATTAAATATTGAGGAAGACCGTTAAATCAGAGAATTCACTCTAATAATTTTAATCACTTAACTATTAATAAAAAAATATATTCATTTATATTTTATTATTTCCTTGGAGAATTAAAGAAGTTTCTAATCGGCTTACCTCTACAGTTAGGAACGTTCTTTCATGGACAGAAAAAAAAAAAAAATAGGCCACCACTTAATAAGAGATTTCTCAAGAAAAAAAAAAAGAAAGAAAGGAATAAAACGAAGAAACAAATAGCAATAGGAACAAAAAGCAGGAACGGTTAATGACGGTCAGTTTGTGAATAGATAATGATAGTATGTGTTACCGATCCAAGAGGCATTGCCTCCGCCGGGAATAAATTGAGCTGGTATTAGGTCGCCCTATAATTCCGGGATGATCCATTGCCGTGTAATCAAACCCGCATGTCTGCCCGCCTTTGTCAGCGGAAAAAAGGGCGGGAAAAAGGATAACGGCGGGAGCGCTCTGTCCACGGTAGTTATGTATTCCAGTGGACATCTCTTTCATTAGGGATGCGGCAGTACTCAGAAAAGGCGAGTGTCCGAACGAGAAGTGTACAAGTGAACACGCAACTAATAGTCAATAGGAGAAATCGTTTTACACGCATTCTCCATGTATTTAATTCTTCAGCAGTGTTTTCCATAAAGAAAAAATGCAAATAAATTTTTGCAACATTTAATTTGTTGTGAAAAATATTGGTAATAGGAATGGAGCAGGCGAATTTTTAAATAACACTTTCGGGAAACCTCGAGGTTAAAATTTGTTTCGTGGTGGAGTCTATTCTTATAAATAAATCTCTCGATCTTCACACTCTGTAGAATAAAATTGTTGTTGTATCTTTAGAACAATACATACCTACATCTAAAAAATAAAATAAAATAAAATGAGTAAAAGAAAAAGAAGTGTTTATCTACGAATATGAAAATGAATAATAGTAAGTGTTCTTAAATTAAATCACAGAAATAATGATGGTTGAAGGATGATTGACAGTGAGTTCGCGGTCAAAAACTGAATACATGTACTTATGTAATGAAAACCATATGGATATAGGCATAACAAATTTATGATTCTCCAAAAAAGACGCATTTACAAAAATTACAATCATTTCAATCCAAAATTTTAAGATCAATAAACAGCAGCTCCCTGGTACGTAAACAACAAAACCTTACATACCGAGTTACGACTACCAACTATGGACCAGCACATACGTACTCTTTTCTCCCGATTTCATCCTATAAACTACAAGGATGTCACAACGGATTTATTAACGACATGGCTTATTTTTCGCCCATTTTTTTAGCTAATACAGTTTATATTTTAATAAATATATTAACATAATATAACTATATTAGCTTCATCTCATCGTAACCTACAAATATTTTATTTACGAAAATTATCGGAATTGGACCGTTTTCAAACTGGAGGTCGGCAAACTTTGCCTTTCTATTTGATTAATAAAAACTCATGAATATATTGCCTTTTCACTTGAATTGTAAGATAATATGATCACAGAGTCGAAACAAAACATTAGGCTATTTGGTATGATTTGATCTTGTTATTTTAACATTTTGGTGGTGAAAATAACCACAATGAGCCCAATTTTTTTTCTTCGACTTTTGATCATATTATCTTACAATTCAAGCGGAAGAAAATGGTTATTCATCACCTAATTAAATAGACAAAGTTAGCCGATCTCCAAGTTTAAAACGCCTCAATACCGAGAATTTTCATAAATAATATATTTGTAGCTATTTTAGGCAGATAATAATAATTTAATATAAAGGGGTCTGTACCATGGGCTAGAGTAAGATGGAGAAAATTGAAAACTTCTGGTTAAAGAAATTTCCATTGTTAAAGCAAAAAAAAAATTAAAAATATTATAACTGATAAAAAAAATCATCATCATGCCCATCAGGAGGCGACTGAAGAGGAGTTGGATGAGGGATTTCCTTTTCTGAATTAAGAAAGTAAACCAAGACCAGGAAGAGGTTTTGTTGGGTTCTATCCTTCCTGATGAATAAAACTCTATTTCCTTAAGAATTAAAACACATCTGCTTATTGTCAAGCTTATGACAGGTATGGATGAAGATATGACGAAAAAAAAGTTTATCGAACAACTCCACATCAGCTCTAACATTTACAATGAATTTATTTCTATATAGAATAAGAACTTATCTACTATGATTCATTAATTTATAAGAAGATTTTCTGAAACCGCAACCAAAGTTCATAATTTCGTTTTCAAAAGCATTAGAGTATAATATTCATAGACCGTAATAGAAACCGAATATTCCGTCCTGCGTCGGCTAGAGCAGTAGAGAAAGTTGTCGTAAACTACGACTCTAGCAACTAGACAAGGCTAACTGACTAAGGATAGTAATTATAAAGTTTGAACATAATATATCGGAGGACATTGTAAGAGCTGGAGCACCTCCCAGCGTAGAGAGCCCGAACTTGGGCCAATTATAGCATCTCTATTTACGGGTTTGTATTGACTTGTTGTAGCTTGTTTCTCTTCCCTTCGATAGTCATTAGTTGGGCTTATTATATTATGCGTAATTTCGATAATAGTGTCCGGACTGATAATTTTAATTCAACAAGTTTGAGATCCATTCATGATTAGATCAGGGAAAATAAGCTCTTCAAGTTTTATTTCATTTACCTTAGGAACTGGAACACGCCCTGAAAAGACTATTTGTAGTGAAATACCAGTAATGGATATTCTGATGAATTGCTGCTGTTGGTCTGACATACAATTGATATTTAATATTAGTATATTTATATATTTAGTGAAAAAAAACTTTGATAAATTAGTTAAAGAATTCAGAAGTCAAAAAACAAAAATTATTAAACTAAATATTTGATTCATAGTATGTAACTTTTTTTTTATGCAATCTGGAAATGTTATTATAGATTATTGATAATTAAAATTATGCCTCCAAAATGGAAAACAGGGTTGGCTGCGCTTTATATATTAATAAAAACCAGCACCAACTTCTGTCCAGCTTACCTGGAGAGAGCTCCACTGAAGATGCTACTGCGATCATGAAGGGCCTCCATTGGATATCAAATTTCAATGAAAACCAATGGATGATAGCATCAGACTCCAAAAGCACCATGGCAGCAATAGATAACCCATGGCCAAGCAATTCAATAATAAGGGATATATTGAATCCATGACGGGAATTTAAAAAAAAGAACGGCCAGAGTGATATTTGTCTTTCCATCTCATAGTGGTATCTCAGGCAATGAAAGAGCAGACCAAGCAGCAAACTTAGCAAGGAAGGGAGAGGCATCAATCATAATTTCAATAAACTGTACCACAGTAGAAGATTGGTTACACACAACAAAAGAAGAAGTTGGGTAAATATATGGAAAATTAAACAGTCAAAACAATTAGAAATAAAATCAGACTGCAACAAGTGGGCTACTAGCACAAGAATATCCAGAAGAGAAGAAACCATATTGTGTAGAATACGAATTTGTCACTGCCTGTTTATTCACAGACCTTCACAGACCTTCTCAGAGGACTAGAAGCACCCATGTGCCAAAAGTGTGACAATAAACCGCAGTCAGTAAAACATCTGTTAGTAGAGTGCCACGAGTTCAACAACATTCGGTAAAAATTGAAACTACCAATGACAATAAAAGAGATATTAAGAGACAACGAAGATAGAGTCACCACCCTATTCCGATACTTAATAGAGACAAAATATTACAATAGAGTCTAGAAAACTAGCCGCCAATGACCCTCTAAGGTAAAGGCGATTACAAATTAAAAATATATATATATATATATAATTTAGTATATATATATAGTAATAGCATTACTATATTAATATAATGGATAACAAAATTTACTAGACTTTTTTTATAGTTTTGACAATGAAAAACTCTATGTTCACTTATAGTATATTTCATCTTGTTCACAACGAAGCAATTATTAATTACTTAAATTAAATATTTCTTTAGTTATTGCTTTCCATTCAATAAAAAATACGACTCACTTAAAAAAACACAAAATTTGGATTTCCTAATTTTGAACTGAAAATTGGCCCCTTGTTTATATGAACTTTTTTGTAGCTTTTGGGGTCTGCTATTCTCCCTACTTACGGGACACCTTGTTTTGATTCCACTCACTAGTGGATCCAGGATTTAATTTTGGGGGGGGGGGAGAAGGCTTCAGCTCGAAAGCTTTTAAATGTAATTATATGAACAATTATACTTTAAGAGATAATTTTTTTCGATAAAACATGGTTATATTTTACCATTGTGGGGGAGGGGGGGGGGCTCCAGCCCGAAAGCCTTCCCCCGTAGATCCGCCCGTTATTCTACTGTTAATTCAAAACTATCATCACTGTTAATTCAAAACTATCATCACTGTTTATTCATATCATATCATATGTATATTTGGAATAGCACATTATTTTAATTTTGATGTTACACAACTTTGTTACCTATTTATTATTTGTTAGCCATTACGTGCCAGACAAATTTATGCTATATTTTGTCATCGCGCATGTTTGTCATTCATTGGGGACTATACGTCCCAGAATAAAATTTACTTCCTTCTTCTTATATATCGTTATTTTTCGCCAACAAACCATGAAGGAATTAGTGCACTGATGAATCCCGTGGAGTAAAATGTTTTGAGAACGGCGATCTTCGCCACTCATTTTCTAATTTTAATAATATTATTATAATTTAATTGAATGCCAAATAGTAATTTTAAGGAGGTGGCATTAAACAGAAAAGGTGACGATAACAGAACTAAATGATATAAATGCATCGCCTGGCCTGCTAATGAGATCCAAAGGCAGAGAGGGTGGCACAGCTGGCGGGTTAATTAAAATTAAAACGAGGGAATATTAGTCAAAAAGGAATTGCGTGTAGTCAGAACGTTGGCTTCTCCTCTCCCATACATCACCGGCCCATTATCATTTTTATTCCACCGCTGGGATTACCCACGTCTCTTGTTTTCTCAAATCTTGGAGACACTGGTTCTACGTTTCTCTGGCACTAATATGAGGCAGTCTAAAGTAACTCCAACAATTTTAACCAAAAATGATAGTAGATTGCAACTTTATGGTACATAGAGAAACTTGCAAAATACAGCAAGTTAGGATTAGTGATAATAAACTATAATTAAATTAACTTGTTTATTGAAAAATATTACAATCTGTCTCAAAGGACATTTATAATAGTCTTCAGAGATCACTTTCATACTCTATGTAATGACAAAAAAAAAAAAAAAAGGATAAATAAAAAGATAATAAAATAAGTTTTAGTAAATATAATTTTCTATAGGAATTTTCACTTGTTGGGCGCCTGGCTTTACCAGCCTTTCATCTCTAAAGAGATAAATCTAGAAAATATAAGGTACTTACCCATTATTTGGCCATCATTAGGTATTTATTCTAACACGCTAGCTCAGGTGAGAAGGAGTTAGGTTGGATATTTTTATAAAGCAGCAAAAAAATGGTTAAGAGATTTATTTAATAGAATAATAATAATAGAAAATAACTTTATTCTGGGACAAAGTCCCTTTAGAATAACAAAATAGAACATAATTAAAATACTACATCTGGCCAAAATAAAACAATAATAAAAAACAGAAAGTAATGAAAATATTAGTTAAACAAGCTATATACAAAAACAAAATCTATATACAAAACACTTAAAACTATGATAAAACACTTAAGACTATGTACAGTAAGAAAAATTATAATTATACTCTTTTGAAAAATAAAATAATAAAAAATACATTGAGTTCTTCTTTAAAATGAGGCGTGTTTCTGCTATTAAAGAAAAGACAAATCTGACAATATAAAATATCAGTGTATTTAAATAATAATTAATATATAGACTCATCATTGTCGAATGCTAGCTATAGGTACAGATTTAATTATATACGAATAAAAAATAATAAAAATACAAACAAACAATAGATGGGGTCAGTGGCATTAAGAGCAGGAAGATATTGTAATATCCCTAGTTCACAGTATAGAATAGTACTATCGTTTGATGATGACTAGAAATGTATAATATCGAAAGTTTAGCAAGTACCTGACTGTTTTTGGGATAGGAATTGGAATAGGAGGGATTTGAATGTGAATATGGAGGGGGAATGCCGAATTTTGATAGGTAGAGAATTCCAGAAATTGACAGCGCGAGCTATAAAGGCCTATTTATCATATTTACAGAATGAAATATTTACAGAATTAATACAATGTACAATAAAAATAAATAAAATACAAGAAAAAAGAGGGAATTTAAACATAATTACTATATACAATTAAAGATAAATAGGAAGGTATTTAAGATAGTAAAGATAATAAAAATAACAAAAAAAATACTTATTTTATATACAATAGTAATCATTCAACATATAAAAGAAAGTTAAGATATAATATACGATATAAGAGCACATGCACATGCTAAAATAGGAATTAATAATTAGTCACGGGAAACAAAAGAGAAAAGAGTCTATTTTTTTTTTCAATGCTTCCTTAATCTTGGTTACAATGTATAATAAAAAAAATATAATTATTAAATAAAATAAATTTATATTTATAATAAACTAAGAGAAGGGTAAGTAGTCGACTGATCAATTATAAGGATAAAACAAAATTTGACTGGAATATCAGTCAAGATATTTTTCATTAGGTTAGCCGCCGTTTTGCCACAAACATGTGTAGTCCGTGATACACACCCCTTTTAAATAGCGTAATCTCACAGTAACCTACAAATATTTTATTTACGAAAATTCTCTGAATTGGGGCGGTTTCAATATGGAGACCGTCAAACTCTCTATATTTAATTATGCACTAAAAACTCTCCATTTTCTTTCCACTTCAATCGTAAGATATTTTGAGTACATACTGAAGAAAAAAGACGGCCTTGAAAAATATTCGAGCCGTTTGGAGAGAACTACATCCCCAAAATGTCAAAACAACGAGGTAGTGCAAACGGTCCAATATTTTTGTAGACAACTATTTTTCTCGATTTTGTAATAAAATTATGTTACAACCAAAGTGGAAAGCAAATGGGTATATACGAGTTTTTAGTACCCTAATTAAATAGTCAAAGTTTGCCTGCCTCCAGATTAAAAAGCCACAATTCCAAGAGTTTTCTTAAATATTATAGTTGTAGGTTACGATGAGATGAAACTATTCACGAAGTTTCAGGCTGATATTAATAATTCGATAAAAAGGGGTCTGTATCACGGGCTAGTGAGTCATCCTCAGGGCTATCGTTTGGAAGTCGAGAAAAGAACTCAAACGAACACAAAGAGTTCTTGTCTCGGCGTATAGACATAGTTGAGTTTAATAATTCAACTCTTGAATATTTGAGTTTGTAAATATTATTTTGTTTATATCAAATGGTTCAATTGATCACGATGATGTTTTTATAGGCTGAAGAAGTTTGTAAGTGGTGCAGTCACCTTATCCCTAATTGCTTAAAGCATTCGATCTTTGAGTGTTCGTTTGTTGAGATTATAGAAAGATATATCTCGATAAATATATCAATGCGGGCACAGATGACTTGTTGCAGAGAGTTTTAGATATTAAAAGTCTTGAACACTTGAACAATGTGTTTTACTTTATTGTTCGTATTTTTGACTCAGATAGTTTACTTAATAACTCGTAACTTTAAAACTAATGATTATTCTTGTGTTAGTATATCATATAAATAAAGCGCATATTTTCTTACCCATTCATATAGAATCGAATACATCGCATTATTGCGACCTAAAAAAAAATTTAAGGTTATGTCTTAGACAGAAATTAACATATACAATTACTTACTAAAACCTATTTGAACTTACGCATCACAGATATTTGGAACAACGAAAAAGAATCACATAAACAAATTTCAAATCTTTCAAGCAAAAACATTCAAGGCAATTACAAAAGCACCTTGGTACGTTAGCAACATAACCTTACATATTGACCTCCATATGCCGACTGTTAACGAACTCATACGAACTCACTACAAACGATTCCACGACAACTTACAAGGACATCCTACTACACTCATAAATGACATATCCACTACGGATATGCCAGATAACGTCTGTAGGAGACTGAAGAGGAGCTGGATGAGGGACCTCCTCGCCTAATGTAGATATCACGCTGAGTGAGGTGTCGCTGGGCACTGCTTCTCCTAATGCCTTTCATGACATTATATTTAGCAATCGATCACACATTCTTCACTGGTCGTCGTTACCATTATGACAGGTGTGAATAAAAAAATTAAAGTTAAAAAAAAAAGTTAATATATTACTGTTTCTTATAAAATTTGTATTTTTTTCTGTTTTAATTAAGTTCATTTTGTAGGTGGATCTACAGACAAACTTAGTTTATATTGATCTTAACTTTTTTTTTATATTAATGTATTTATCATTTTTCCTTCTTATATTGTCCTCATGTATTATACCAAGTTTTATATTGTACCTGTTATTTACTAACTAACCACAACTAATATTGATTGGGCCAGACTCCATGGCTACGCTGTTTATAAGTCAATAAATAATTTTTTTTTAATTGATCACGATGAGAAAAAAAATCTTATTTTTTTTTTTAATTTTCTAAATTTATTTTTATTTATTTCATTGACATTTCAAATCATTTTTACCTGATTCGAACCGGTGTTGAATATTTCCCTTTACTGCAAGCAAACAAGGCATTACAATTATAGAACAGGACCCTTTGGGTGCAGGAACATCCCTCCAGGTCCCTTTGACCACAGAGGTCCCCTCCCCGCAAAAGAAAAGCCAGCTTTAGGGGACAAGACTCCCTCCTAGGGGTCTCTAAACTAATGTTTGACCACCCCCTATCCACCTTGTGGCTGGCTTTGCAAGAAGGTATTTTCCCTTAAATTCAGGAGTCAACATTCAAGATTAGCATCAGTAATAAAAATTTTCTATGTTTAACATTGTTAAATAAGATAATCCGTCATACTTAACGGTAACGGGTAATTATTAATCATCAATTAATTATTATATAAATATGTAAAGATAAAACAATTTAGTACATTTTTCTTCTCTGTTTGTTAACCGATTTTGTTCTTTTTTTTTTTAGTAACTATTGACTAGTATTAGTTTTTTAAAAAAAGTTTGGAAAATTTTTATCTCCACTCCCCACATATATTATTACAGTAAGGCTCGAAATCAGTTTTGTACCAAATATAAGCTCCTGCCATGCTCAAATACCATGAATGGAGTACCGTTGGATTCAGAATTTCAAGGGGGTAGCGAATCGTATTCTCCACTTTTGTTTTTCTTTCTAAAATAAACAAAGTCGATCCAAACATTTTGCTAGGCTTCAATATGGGATTTTGATGCGTACAGCAAGACTCGGATAGTTCCTTCGGAATTTTTCCCGGATAATTTTCCTACGGAACTATCGGATCCTGCGTTTTTAAGCCCAAAAACGTGCTATTTTTGAGATAACGCAAGGCAAGGGGTTCACATCCACACAAACTTACGTTAACTGTGGTACTGTCATTGAATACATGTCTCATTTTGTCGACTTGAGGGCTAAATGATTGATAGAGTAGGATTTTATATTATTTATCGATGACGTTTTTGATCGGCAAGGCATATCATCGTTACTTCTTCACCAAATATCAAGATTGAGCCACCAATTTCGAAGGCTTCCTTCTCTTTCAGGCGGGTAATATAGTCCAATCACCCCGAAAATACAGGCAAACAAGTTATGAAAGAAAACAAATCTTATTTGCGAATAAATAAAAAATTACACACCTCGGGTTATGCCTATGATTATATAAAATATTACTAAATTCTCTTCAAAAGAAAAAAAAAATCATCGAAATCGCACAATTTTAGCAAAGATATAGCTTATTGAAATTTGTAAACAAGTTGGTTCCAAACATTAATGAAGATCTAAATTAATTTTTGTTTCCTTTGTCGATTATATTTATCGATAAAGTAACAATTGATTTATTCATCATTTGATACGTTGCATTATTTTATTTTCTTATTAATTTGGCATTTGAAAACAATATGCTGCGAATTTTTCGCAAGTATAATTAAATTACTGATGGTATAACCAACTCTCTCTTATATCTGAACAACAAATTCTCATTTAGCTTAAAAACAAAATATTGATCTACAACTTAATGAGATGAATTTGAACATCAAAGCAGAACTTTGAATTTCAGCAATATAAACTCATATTAATAAAACAATAAAAAATCAACAAAAAATTGTTAACATGAATATGATGATTCGTTTTACATATTTTTAGAAATGTTAAATAACAACAAATTCGCTTACTGCAATATCACTTCTGAGGGATTCCAGATGGCTTCCCATGTGATCAATATAAATTGATATGATGTAAGATAAACTTGAAATGATAACTGCATTTGCATAGGACAGATGAAGCAAATATACGTTTGATTTATGCAAGATTATACAAATGAATTTAATTCCAACACTCTATGTAATCTGACTATCCGTATTAATAATACATAAAATAATTTAAAAATTATTCCAAATAACATCACAAAGTGCATCCATGCGAATTTTTCCGAAGCGGTTATGATCTGCATAATTGCATAATCCCTAGAGAGGCCAACCTTTGAAGCATTAGGGTCTTGTAATTGACGAGCGTCAGCCTATTTGAATACCACCCATGTCGATGTGACTGTTATGTGATCTGGAGATAGCTATCTACATCTGGATCCACTTTCTCCAGAGGTCTGGAGGAGACCTGAGGGACACAGGCTTCGACCTTATAAAAACCCAAGGGAAAGGATCTCGTACGGATCTCACGGCTCCCGATATCTCGGGGGCAGAGAGCTTTCTCCGGTTGATCGGGACTATCTGCACAGATGGCGAGGTGCCGATCGAAGATAAGAGTAATTAAAGCGCTTCGTAGTGAACCAATTAAGCTTCGTAATAAACAAAAGGACATAGAGGAATTTTATATCCTCACAGTCACTAGGTAAGTCTTCATGATTGTTCCTTATTCCATACCCCGTCAAATGATTAAGTGAATTGGATGAATGTTCTTGGTATATCGTGTTGTGCTTCGAAGACATTATGTGCAGTGAATGACAGAATCTGGGGTGTTCATAGAAGATGTCTCTAGACTTATTGGCTGAGTTGTTCAGAAGGATATTCAGGGGGAAGCTTCAAACCAAAAAATATGAGAAAAACATGGAAAAGGCAATAAAAATAAGAATAACTTCTAAACACTCTATTATGAACTATATTTTTTTTTTTTGAAGAAGTTAGTCGAGGGTGCGGTCAATATATAAAGTACTAAATATTACATAATAGTATTTTAGTCCTACTTACATACCTATAGTTCACAAACTACAGAACAGTAAAAAATAGAGTATTTAAATATTTACGGCAATCGTGACTAACTTATACTGAAATTAGAACTACAGTCAACCATCTTCACGCCATTATAATTTTCCTAATTTTACTGCCGTTTGCAATATAATAAAATGATAAGAATAAAATTTCTTTAGATGTGGGTCCCTACACCATCTAATTGGATGAGGAGGACCTTAGCTAAATGCCGATTTACCATTCAAAAGAACTAAAAATGATCCAAAATTAGATTTCAAAAAATTCTTCATTCTGAAGATATTATAAATTCTATTGTATTGCCTTATAAAATAAAAATATTTGTTTCTTCGGATGCAAGAAATATAATAGTATTATTTTTAAAAAACTTTAATTTTAGTTAACCTTGTTCTTAATATAAAGACTCGTGTTGAACATACAATAATAACATGCCAAATATTGAAAAGGGTACATTTAGGAACACTTTTCTCATTTATTGGATTAAAAAATCAGTAATATCTGGAGCTCTGTTTAAATATGTCAATCACATTTTTCAAAATCCTGGTCACAATAATTAAATTAGGACATTTTTAGTACAATTATCTCTGCCTAAATTTATAAAGTGACAAGTAAATGTTGATAGAACTTACGAAAAATTTTATGTTTATTAATTTCCTGTATAGAAAGCCTAATAACTTCTGATAGTCTGAAGCACTAGTATTTGTAAAATTGATTGTTTTTGCTTAGTCGTTTTATGGAAGGAAGAGATTAGGGTGAACGCACCAGTTATGGACTGGGGGTCCAGTGATGGACAGTTTGGACTTTTAATGTAAATAATAACATTCCTCGTTGATTTAAAGGTTGCAGTTTTGACAACTATATCATAACATATAACAACTTTTCCAAAAGAAGATTTTAAAATGCTTATAATTGTTGTTTCTATAGTACTCTTGAGATCAGTGTGTTTCATACCTTCCTACTTAACTAGCAGTTTTGCTAAGAGTAAGTTGAACGTTTATGTTCATTGGTGTTTAAATTGTAGAGTTTCCACTATGAAAATATTCAATTCACCAGTTTAGAACCTCATCTATTCGATTTTAGCATTATATTAAATTGAAATTAACGTTTTAACGACTTTTAGGAGGTGTCAATCACTGGTTCAAAAATCGACCAAAATCTAGTTATAGACACCCATGTCCATTACTGGTGATCTGCACTTATACAAACATTTATCATGTTTTGGTAGTTTCTGATCATTTGCAATTGTTTTATTACATGAAGCTTTCAATTGTGAGGTTCAACTTATTGATTACGCTTCAATATTATTATTCGAAAAAAGGCTGTTTACAAGTTTTCATTTCCGACAGCAAACGATTTTTCTGTTACTAGATTAGGATGAGACCCCAAGCATTGACAAACGAGAGCGGTACCCTTCCGTATCCAGTTGACAAGGCCACAGACCACCACCCTCAGCTGATCGATGAGCCAGGAAGCGAGAGAATAGACTGCCTCCAATTAACAGAAGGAATACGATATGTCCCCCGAGGGAGGGTCCAAAAAACTCCAGGAGTCCCCTGGGACGATGAGCTGTCGGCAGGGAGTGATCTGTCTCCTCCATGCTAATTACTGGGCTAAAATTATCGCTTTGTTGTGACTCCTTGTTGGAGCTTCTTAGGCCAGGACCACGCTACAGTTACAAGGGGAGGATCAAAGGCTGGGACTTGAAAGAGGACTATTTGACCTGGTTAAGGACCATTTACACGACCAAACTGGAAAATTAGGCTGTTAAGAAATAGAATCCCCGGGCTTATCACATTGTGAAGGAATCTATAGCATAGATTCAAAAGAAATGAAATGAAAATATGTTTTACTATTCTGGGACTGTGTCCCTTTAGAACAAATTATAAATACAGATTGCGTGTCTGTGTAGTCATAAATAAATTATATATTTACATTAAGAGTTAATTAAAAATAAGAAAATAGAAGAAGAGAGAGAAAAAGACAAGAAAATTGTACATATATATATATATAAGAAACTAAAATGCCCTAAATAAATTTGGGTAATCTCTGAGGATACTTACATAGTTCCCTAAGGTATATTTTGTAATCAATCGGATTGAGAAAGGAGTATTTAAAGAGGAGAGATTTGAAAGAGGAAACTGATTATGTATGTCGAATTCAGCAGGGATGGAATTCCAGAGGGCTTGAATTGCAAAGGATTTGACAAACGCAGCAGTTCGGTGAGGAGGAGGATAAATGTCGGAATTACGAGATCTAGTGGGACGGGATTGGGTGGAGTATTTAAATTGTAAGATGTGAAAAATATAGGAGGGTCGATGAGTTCTAATGATCTGTTACTGAAAGGTGGTGAGGAAGTACTGACGGCGATAGGATGGATAGAGCCACATCAACTCAGTGTAATACTGGGTAATATCGTAATGCGCAATTCATTAAGCGTTTAAGTTTGGCCTCGAAATCTTCAGAGAGTCCACCGTACACCATATAGTCATGGTCGAATTGGAGGAAAACAAGGGAAGAAACTAGGAGTTAACGGGCCTTATATGGAAGGAGATGACGTAGATGATTGAACTGTTTACGGGTAGAGATAGAAATAAGAAGTGTAGTATATTTATCAACAGACCCTACAATTATTTCTTCAGTAAGATTTTTCACAGTATAGTCTCAAGTGACACTATAATAGTTACTTTAAAAAACTCCATCTTCGGAGAGGAAAGATATGACCATATTTACGTTTTTTTCTGTAAAAAGTAAAACTTTAACAAAACTGGGCTATTGTCAGAATTCTAAAAAAAGAATGACAATACTCTATATTTTTGGGAGACTTGCTCATGACATAAAAATAACTAAATGAAAAGAGAATACCAGCAAGTATATCATCGATTTTAGAAAATAAGAAAAATATTTTGAATGCAGTCATATCTTTTCTCTTCGAACTAGTTTTTAAAAATATCTTAAACATTATCTCTACTTTTTTCATTAAAATATTAGCAAATATATTAGTTTACTCCTCTCTCCTCTCTTATTTTCTATGCTTATATATGTTATTTTCATCAATCGTCCCATTAAGTTTATTAGAGTTTTCCATAATGACCAACCCACTATAATGGTAGAAAATTATGTTTATATGCAAGTAAATATTATTCTTCTTCTTCTGAATTATAGGCACATTTGAATTTCTTTGGCTACACCTAAAATGTAGTTCTAATCAAATGTTATGTTTAATTGTAAAAAGAAGAGAACATATAAACCAAGGTCAAATTTTTGGTAATCCCATTTTTAAACTTTATTAAATTGAATAATTAGTTTCTAACAACGGTTCGAATAAGAAAAAAAAATTGCATATTTTGCCTGTAAAATGCATACTTCAGTTACGAAAATGTAATAAATTGTACATCAGAAGAGGGTCAAAAATATCAAAAGAAATGTTCAAGCAAGAGTATTTCGTGTATGGTGTCACTCACACATGTTTAGGCATTACATCAAAAATATTATCCAGCCCTACGCACTCTAGTTATAACAGGCAACATGTAAATAAATCTTCTAGTCCGTGGTACAGATTCCTTTTTATCGAATCATATATGTCCGACTGAAGCATCGAGCTTCATAGCTTCATCTCATCGCAACCTACAAATTTTTATTTGCGAAAATTCTAGAAATTGGGGTGTTTTCAATCTGGAGATTAGCAAACTTTGTCTATTTAGGTACTAAAAACTCATCAACCAACCATTTGCATTTCACCTGAATCGTAAGAGAATTTGATCAGGAAATTGCGAAAAAAGTGGCCTACAAAAATTGTGGGCCATTTGGCATGGCTTCCATGACTTCCAACATATCAAAATAATGAGTTTGTATATGCTAAACGGCCCAATATTTTTGTAGGCCGCCTTTGTTTTCGATTTTGTGATATAATTATCTTACAATTCAAGTGGAAAGAAAATGGGTTTTTAGTAACTCTTTAAATTAATTAATTTAATGATAAAACACCCCACTTCTGAGAATTTTCGTAGTTAAAAAATTGTAAAATGTTAATAATTTGATATAAATGGGTCTGTACCACGGACTTCTTTAGTTAGTTGATAAATATATGAATTAAACCTATAATAAAAAAATAATAATAAATATGCTGTTAGATATATTTAAAGTGGCGTCTGCTGGAGTCCAGCTTTTTCCCTTCATAGGTGGAGAGACAAGTCTCCTTTGGAGTTCCTTCGCCTGGTTGTTAGTAGTGTTTATAGTCATGCATGTGTTTTTTGCTTAGTTTTAATTTTTTTATTTTGAAGTTATTTTATTTTATTTATTGTATATACCGTTTGAGTATTATTTATTGTTATTTGTCTTCTATTCATTTTATATTTTGGTTTATTATTTTCAATAATGAAACATTGTGATCGACCAAAAACTTCAAAAACATAACCCCCTCTCAAAATTTGAGGTTTCACATTTCAAGATACGTAGAATTCGAAAAATGAATAAAAAATTTTCGGCCGTCCGCCGTCCGCGCATTTTCTCCGAAACTACTGGATCTATTTTTTTCAAATTTTGATATAAAATCAGAGTTCACCCGAGGATGATCCTCCTTCATCGACATTACTCTCCGCCTCTAACTTTCAAAATGGCGGCCGAATAACCTGCGTTGCTATATACTGTAGCTCCTAAACGAATGTACAGATTTCAATGAAACTTCGCTAGTCATTTTCTCGACGCCCTTTAAATTTATCTATATAACATACTTCAACGAAAAGAAGCTGGAAAAAAAGTTACGAGGGATGGTAAAATTAAATTCCGAATAACTCGAAAAGTTTTAACTTTTTTGTTGATATTGTAATAGTTTTTTAAAAGTTTATTAAATTTCCTAAAAAACAAAAAAAAAAATCGTTAAAATCGGACAATTAGGAGGAAAGATATGGTCTCTGGTTTTTTTTTAATGAGTTCTACTCCAAATGTTATATCCTTTGTTTGGTTTTTAAATTTTAAATGTGTTACTGAAATAATGCTATTTTTTTAAGCAAATTACTAATGAGTAAAGAAAAACAGTTTAGTCCAATATTTGGAATCACCTTTTGTTTTTTTTTCTTTGTAACTCGGAAGGTAATGTTACTTTAGATGTATAATTGTTTGGAGATAATAAACCATTGTTAAATCATTTGCAGCGTTTTTATATTTTTGTATATTTGTACATATAGTGTAAATATTATCTTACCTCAATATAACTAATGTCCAAGTGACAGATTGTTGTAATACTCAATAAATAAATAAGAAAGTTTGTAAGATTGCTGGATGGCTAATAAACTCTCTAATCTGCTGATCCTATAATGTTATTTTATTCCGTTATAAATTTCCACAGACTAAAAAGTAACGGATATCGGCCGTGTAGGATGAATTTGTGACTATTAACTGACTCACGTAGGAAGTTGGCACATCACGTTGGCAATATGGAATGGCTACGGAGAACTATCTAAATGTGAACACTATAACCTTTTCCTAGGTCGGCTTCACCTCCACTACGGCCACTTCCATCTCATTGCGCTGAATAAAAGATTTTCACGAGCTCTCTAGACGGAGAAAATATAACGTAGTGCGTTCGGGAGGAAATTATACGTCTGTCGACATTCCAATTCGTCAGTCCAAATGCATGTATATTTAAAAAATAAACAGTATTTATTGTAGTCCGGATGGCAACTTGCAAAATGTTGATTTATTGCCCATTTCAATAAATCATGTTTTTTGTTAACACAAACCAACACTTATGGATTTTATATCAGATTTCTTTTTTAGATTATTTTAAGACTTTTTAAATTTTTTTTTGAAAAGAAAATCTCCTAATATGAGTATGTTATTAGAGTGCTACCAGTGGGTAGTTTCTCAGCAAAGTATTTCATGTCATTGGTATTCGGTATTGTATTGGTACTAGACGATATAGCCAACTTTCACATCTTCTGGACTACAGATCTTCACTTAACTTACGAAACAAGCGACTTATCTACAACACCTTACTGAGACCAATATGGACATATGGAGCAGAACTTTAAGGTTCAGCAAAACAAACACACATAAACAAAATACAAACAGCACAATCAAAAATTATACGAAAAATTGTTAACGCACCTTGGTACATTTCAAACACTACTATACATAACGACTTAAACATCCCAACAGTAAAATCCTACATCCACGACAAATACACTACATTTCATTCTTCAACCCAAAATCACTCCAATCCTCTGGTTCTTTCTATCTCCTGCTCCCTGTTACCTGAGCAACGAAGATTAAGAAGAAAATGGCCAAGAGACCTACTACATCAATAAAAAAAATCAAGCAATTACAGCAAGGCAATAAAAATACAACAAATTTGCTAGATGCGCAGATGCGCAGGTGCAAATTGCATAAAATAAAACAAATAAAAAAAAAATATATTTAATAATCATCCATTGTGATCGACTAAAAAATTCAAAAACATAACTCCTCTCGAAATTTGAGGTTTCAGGTTTCAAGCTAAGTATAAATCGAAAATCAAATTAAAAAAATTTGTCTGTCCGCCGTCAGCGCATTTTCTCCGAGACTGCTGGACCGATTTTAACATTTTTTTTACCTATTTATTCGAGATATTTACAACTGTATTACAATATAAATACATCAAGTAAATGTGTACACAGGAATATAATCACATTAAAACGCTTGTTGATAAACTACCCACTGGTAGTACTCTAATAATATGTCTATATAAGGAGATCACGAGTCCATCTTCTTTTCAGACGCCACCGAGGGTTATCAGGAATGGAAGAGGAAGTAAGGTTAGAAACGAGAGGATTCGGATGGTTATGAAGTTTATTATGGAAGGATTAGGCCAAATCCGAAACATATGGAACATTAATGTCATTATGGATTATTTTATTTGTGACAAAGTAAGGAGCATTGAGCGTTTTACGAAGGATTTTTGATTGTATTTTAAAAATTTGAAATCAAATTCAGAGATCCCCGAGATCCTCCTACCTTGATATTGCTACTTCTGTTTCCTTTCAATATGGCTGCTGAAAAACCTGTGTTGCTATAGACTTTAGCGACTAAACGTATGTACCGGTATCAAAGAAACTTGGCTAAAGTCTCCTCAATGCCCTTTAAATATATGTATAAAACATACTCCAACGAAAAGAAGCTGGAAAAACAGTTATGAGATGTCGTAAAATTAGATTTCCGAATATCTCAAAAAGTATACACTTGTTTGTGAATGGCCATTTAATTTTTTACAAAATTTTCTAAAATTTAAAAAGATTTGGTGCAAAGATATAGATTTTAAAATATTTTTCGTATGTTCTATTGCAAAGCTTATTTCCTATGTTTTGGTTTGTAATATTCTGAAACTGTTACATGAACAGAAGGAACTTGTTTTTTGTTCTTTGAAAATCACTAATGATGAAATAAAAAGTATTTAGGGCAATATTAGGAATCCCTTTTTATTTATTTTTTTGTTATGTTGAAACTAATGTAATGTTATTCTTGATGAATAATTGTTTGGAAATAACATACCATTGTGTAATAATTTGCAGCGTTTTTTTTTTTACATTTAATAGATTTATTTTTATATTAATAAAGTTGTAAATATCCTAAATAACAAAAATATAATATAATAATTAAGACTTCTTTTTTGGTATTTTAATAATTTTATTCAATTTTTCATTCATTTCCTTAGTCACATCCGTCGCAGACATTAGTGACAATCCGCAAACATGACGATTAATAGATTAAAGGATGATTATATCACCTCATTCAGTGGTAAGGATAGGATAGGTCTCTTACCCAGCTTTTTGTTATTCGCAATGGGCATGTAAGTACTGAGCATTTTTTTTTTAATCAGTTTTTATGTACGCGTAGTTTATGTAATTTGATGCAGTATGTTTGTTGTACCTTCTGACGCTATGTTAAATTACACAGTCTAGGCGTCTTTATAAATAAGGTCCTTTATTTATTGAGTTCCAGTATAAGTTTCAGTTTTGAATTTAGAAAAAATTCAATTAAGTAATTCCAGTCGTTCGTTCATCATCTTTTCATTTCGATAAGCGGCCCCCAAGTCATCCTTCTGCGGAACATTAGTCCCATATAACCTACTTTGTCCTTCTGAGGCATTTAATTTAAGCCGATATAAACCCAAGGAAAGACGTGTTATCTAATGTTGAACATTTTATGTTGTGATTAAATTGCATTTCCCAAAATCATTACAATTTTTTTCAATGTAGTAAGTGATTTTTGTAAACTTAGTGAGGCTGGACATAAGCCATGGATTTTTTTAAAAATAATTTTAGTTGTTTAGTCAGCAAAAGTACCAGTCAGTGCAAATGGAACTGGTGTGTCATGTATATATACATATAGGATTCATATTAAGTTTTAATTACTGAGAAGTTTAACCAATCATGTCATCATATTAATCATTCAACGTAAATTTTTTTTATTTTATTTATTTATTGAGTATTACAACAATCTGTCACATGGACATTAGTTATAGTGAGATAGGATAACATTCACACTATATGTACAAAAGATATAAAATAAATAGAAGCAAAATAACAATAAATAATAATCAAAATGTATATACAATAAGCAAAATAAAATAACCTAATACAATCAGGCGAGGGAACTCCAGAAGAACACTGTGCAACTCAACCGCATCACTGGTACTAAAGCCGCGATTGATCGAGAGCACTTTAGTCACATACACTCATGTCTTTGATTAGAGAATCTTGCCATTGCCATAACTCCAATATATACAATCTTCAAAAGGTCTCGAGGCCACTGCCGTTTCAACCTTCATGGAGGATTATAGGGATGGGTGGTGATAGATAGGGATTGTGCAAGAGGATTTGGATGATATGTAAGGTTCTGGTGAAATTTGGAGAATTTTTCTGGGACAAATGGGATGTTGAGGTCATGATGTGGGATTTTGTTGGTTACATAGAAAGGAGCATTGACTATTGTTCGAAGGACTTTTGACTGGAAGGATTGGATGCGCTTAATGTTAGAAAATTTTGCTGTTACCCACAGTTCTAGTCTCAAAGTAATTACGATTATTTAATTTTTCGATAAAAAAGCTTTCTTCGAGGGCATCGATTTAATATGGACATGAGAAAATGAATTATGTCATTAAGCATATATCAGTAAGGTGAGTTGTCGTACTTATTTTGTTTATTTTTTAAGTAATGGACTATGATGTACAAATAACTTCAATAAATTATTTATTTTGATCCGTGCAGTATTTCGATTGGTAGCGCCATCATGCAATGGTGTCTGTTTACATAAAACAAGAGCCGGCACGTCATTATCGGCAAACGCTGACAAATAGGGCTCATTTTACCCGACAGCCGAAAGTGGCCAGTATTAATCCTCATGATGAGCCCGATCATCAATGGAAGTTGCTTCGGGTTTCTGTTTGGAGTGGAAAGGAAAGGGTCAATCACCCCTTCGCTATCAACTGAACGAATTCCATTAATGCAATTTGACGATCTCTTTAATTTATTATTATAGTTATCTTATAAAGATGGCTAAGATTATAACACCTAAAGTCACATCTTAGTACAACCCTCACTCCGCCTTGAAGGTTAGTGTCATGTGAGAGATTGGATGGAAGCTCTTTAACACTTTATAAACTTCACATTAAGATAAGAAGTTCATTCTGGGTATTACCTCCCTTAACCCACGAGTTACAAAAATACATTAATTATGAGCACAATTTATGTTAAAACTGGTATGCATTTGGATATATCTGTTTTATTAAATGGTATTAAATATTTCATCCGGATTACATGCTGAATGAAATCGAAACTGATTTGTCATGGTTATTCCTCAGCGATGAAATTATACCATTCAGTCAAGTAGAAAACATTAAATGACTGTTTAGTGTTTTTTAAAGACAATAATCGATTTATAATTTTTTTTTTATTATTTCTTTATTGAGATATATTACAATCTGTCACACGTTATTTATTAACGTTTCCTTATTTATATCACCAATTACTTAAGATGGCCTTTGATATTTTAATATTTTTCTCTCAAAAAAATATATTTTTATAACATAAAATCTGCACCTTAACCACGTTAATGTTCCCTTTATTTTCAAAATCTTTTAAGGTTTCGAAATTCCAAGTTCTTTTTCTGGAATTTCATCAGTTTTTTTTTTTTTTACTAAATTCTCCAACGAATCAAAATTTTGGAGAAAACAAAATGCTTGACATCTTCTCGATAGCACTATACAGTTCTATTATTTTTCAGATGTCTTGATATTGAACAGACATTTACATAATAAAAAATAAAAAATAAATTCATAAGTTAAAAATTTAAGATAAACTTTACATACAGTTAAAGTGACTGTTTAAAAAACAGTTAAAAACTGTTGGATAATTTCTAATGTACTTCTGCAAACATCTTCTATGTGAACATCAAATTCATAAACAAATAATCCGTTATACAAAAAACCTGATAATCAATGAATAAAAAATTACAACATGCAGTCAAAACTAGTGTTGCCCAAATGCAAGACAGAGATGAGTCTTGGCCTTGCAATATAAGTCTTGGTCTTGAGCAAGAGTGTCGCAACGGTCTTGCAGTTACCTATTAGCTTAGTGCCTTAGGGGGGACCTAACTAAGCCCGAATGAAAAAATAGAAGAGTTAAATGCAAAAGTATATTAGTTATACCATTTCTTTACATATTGTATCGAAAATCGTCAAGCATTAGTAATTATTTCGCCTTCATTTTTATTCAAAAAATCGATTTTTTTTTTACCAATCTTGGTCTTGGTCTTGCAACAGTGAGGCGGTCTTAATCTTGGCCTTGCAAAGTGCAAGACCAACACCGATTTTGGGCAACACTAGTCAAAACTTTAATATTTACAAGAGTGAGCAATACATTGATGGTTCAAGTATTTCATATGTCTTTTTGGAAAATCATACGCAGCTAAAGAACTATTGAACTCAGCATGATTAAATAAATAATGTATCTATTTTATTTAGTTATTGATATCTTTTTTCGTTGAATATAAAAACGCTGTTTTGCAAAAATCAAATTATTGCAAGTTCGCAGTTATAGTGTACATTTCATAACAAATAGCTACAAACGAATACTAACGAATTATTTTCTTTTAAATAACTATATTTTTAAATTTAGAAATACTTGTTTTTTGCGATTCTAGTATATCCTTATTATCTGATAAGAACCAAAATCGAAAGCTTCAACTCCACAGATGGCCAAGTCGTAAAACAGCATGGGTTTTTGACTTCCCAAGGGAAGAAAAAATAATAATAAAATAAAATAACATTAAAATCTAACGAGGCAGGGTAAAAAGGCTGGGAGGGTCCGACCCGTATGTCGGGTCTCCTTTATTATGATAATGGAATAGGCCCCTTGAGAGCTCCGGACGTCGTTGGACCATATTTCGCAAACTAAGCAATCATCTTTCTTATTATTATTATTATTTTTTCTTTTTAATCTAAGCTTATTAATGAATTCAATGTCTATGAAAAAAAAAAACATGCAACAGGTTTCCCTAACCATCAAGGAGGATTCATGCAACCTATGTTAGGTATGTTAAGAGTGTCAAAATCAAGAAACACATTTGACTTTCGTATATTATATAAGACCAATATCACATAACGAATTTACCACAGTATGCGTTCTGCTAAAACTTGGCTGATATCATAAACGACAGACTCATGTGATAAAACTCATGTGCTTTTCATACTAAGTGTTTTAGCGCTACAACTTGAATGTACCAGTAGTCGTTTCACAGAAGTGCAAGCATTTGCAACTAAGATATTGTTATTTTTATTTAATAATTATTTTAAGTTTTATACGTAATGTATGTTAAACTTGTTCAAGCCAATAGCACTTCAGCAGATTAGTACAGACTCAAACTTGAGTGCTTAGTACGACGTGATTGTAAGAACAGCGTCTGGATCTCCTGAAATCCTGCTTTTCCTTCATATATAGGAGGACAAGCCTGGTTTCGAGTTTCTCTAGCTCATATTGATAGTATAAATGCATATATTTGTGTTTGAGATTTTTACTGTAATTGAAGTTTAAATTTTTGTACTATTCTATGGATTTGGTTTGATTTATTTATATTTTCTCTTAATATGATGTTAATATTCTTTTTTTCACTATTATTTATTTGTTTTTATTGTTGCCTCTACACTGTAGGATTATTGGAAATTATTCATAGTTCATACTCTGTTGTAGAATTTTATAATTTATAAAAATTTCAAGGTTTTTTTCCATAGCTTTGTCAGGCTCTGAGCCATATCCATTTTTTTTTCCTTATATTCTTAAATACTGAGCAGTCTTGGACGATGATGTGTTGGACTGTTCTTTGCATCTTACAGCTCTCGCAAGTCGGTGGGTCTAGTCCTCTTATTAAATAGGCATGTGGAAATTCACAATGCCCAATTCTTAAGCGTTAGAGGATTGTCTCTTCTTTCCTAGAGGATCGATTACAGGTTTTCCATTCGTAACAGTGACTTTTTATTTATTTTAATTTAGCTTCCGCCACGTTATCCACATTTTTTTCTTTATATGCTGTAAAAAATCTTATATCAGAATTTCGTTAATTATAACTGTTGGATTTCTTTCTCGCCTTCTCGCCATATTGGTTGCTTTGTCTGCCTGTTCATTTCCAACAATCCCGCAGTATGAAGGGATCCAGAATAACATTTTTTTTTTCTCTCTTTTCTGTTAGTTTTCACCAAATATTTTTAATAGCTCTCACCAGTGTGGTTGGCGGTTTCTTCTTTTATATGGCTTTCTTTTCATTATTAAAGTTGTCCTTAATAGAAAAAAAATATTCATATCATTAAATATAAAATATAGTATAAAATAAAAAGTATTAATCTATGGTGTTTTCTATTTTTAAATGAACTTATTTTACACATTGTAGTTCCACTTTTTCTTTGTTTTCTTTTTCAACAAATTCAGATTTCTGGTCCATTCCCTTTTACCGAAATTGTCCTTTTTGGTCAAAAAGTAAAAAAAAGCATTTACGAACTCGGCCAAAACACGCCAGCGAGTTCGTTAGACGGCAACATTGACACCGCGGGACCAATACGATAAATCTCCGGCTCGGGAGAGACCTGTAGCCGCAGAGACTTCCACGAAGAGCAGACCAATAAGGAACTGCACTGTTGTCCGACCGGAGAAAAAGAGGATGGGTGTAACCTGATCCGAAATGTTGGGCGCAGGGACGGTCGAGAATTAGCTCACTAACTCAGGCCTCCGGGGCTCTAACGAGGGAGAGCTGAGGCTAATCCTATTATAGCTCTCTCTTATTCATTCTTTTTTGCCATTATCATCTTCAGCTCTCTTGTAATCCTCTCTTAGCACAGCTGTAATCTTACCGGCGTCGCCCGTCCATTTCTTATTTTCGCAAGGTATTTTACACAAGTGACAAATTAAATTACGAGCATAAAGTCGGGATAAACGTCGGATCAAAGGTGTTGGAATTGTGAGGATCATGAGATTGAGATCCCTAAATTTACCTTATAAATTTCACCTGTAGGAAATCAATTATGGCGCTACCTTAAAAGATTCTTGAGCTTGGAAAAGTGACTTCAAGCCTTTTTTTTTTTTCAAGACCTCTTGGCTGTCAGGTCGTAATTAATTGATTTGGTAGTTTTAAGGAAAGCTGTTCCTTCTAAGCCACGCTAAATTTTCAAGTGGCCAGTTTTGTTTTTCTAATATTTGTTGTTATTTTGATCAGTTTAATTCTTTTGTTTATAGATTTACTTTTAGTATTATTATTTTTCTGTATTATTTATTTTTATTTATTGTAAATAGAGTGTGAATGTAATCTCTGAATACTATTATAAATGTCCTTAATTGTGACAGATTGTGATATTTCACAATAAATAAGATTGAATATATATATATATATATATATATATATATATACGCTATGATAAAATAACTATGAGTTCACGTTATAGTACCGAGGGAGCTTTTAACTCTGACATTTATCCCCTGCCCCCACCCCACACCCGGAAAATATAGCCTGGCTGAGAAATAATGTCATCCTATTTAGGTGATAAAACCAAAAAAGAAATGTATTATTATTTCAAATCGCTCATGATTTATTGAAGATTAATAGATAGTAAAAATAAATGACAAAATAATATTCATGGAGCGAGCTGTAATTCTAAAAGCCAAAAATACTTTTGTTTTTTCTGAGCAACTATCTAGAGTTTATGAAAACAAGTCGTTTTATGTTATGTAATAAAATGTTGAAATGATGCGCGCGCATGAGCGAGCACACACAGAAATATAATTTCGCCATTCAATATTTAATTCTAATAACATCTATGATCTCATTACTACTAGATGTATATCGCATATTGCAAATACCCAAAAAACCATTCGTCACAAGCGAAGATAAATTCAGGGCTCATTTATTGGGATCAGAAGCTGAGCCTGTTAACTTGGGTACCGGTCGAGTCCGGTTGGAGGCCATGTTGTGATTTACTCCCCAGTTTTTCCAAGTTTTCTCTAAAGGCGGAAAAGTGGGAACAACAGGTCGGGAAGCACTTCCTCTTTCCCGGATCAAGTTCCTCACTTTACTTCTTGGCGAATCTTTTTTTTTTTACGAATCAGTTATCTTCACCCGTTCGGAAAAGTCTTCAATTTTTATCGCTTCATAAATCATCGATAATTAATTGGGATATGAGATAAATTATATTCGTTGAGCTGAGAAATAATTTCCTTCTTTTTTTTTAATCTAATAAATTAATATGATTAACAGGAGTTTACTCCTTGTCTCGACTTCCAAACAAAAAACCCTGAGGATGATCTACATGTTTGGATCAAAACGTCTGCGCTAACCCGATAAAAATATCTTGACTGAAATTCCTGACAATTTGGTTTCATCCTTATAACTGATCAGTCGACTAATTACACATCTCAATATAATTAACGTTTATACTTTCTTCAAATAGATATATTTTCTGAATGCCTAATGTCATTTTTCAAGGAAATAGTGCACCTTTTTATTCAGATTTTAAAATTATTTATTTTACTTATGTTCCAGGATTCTATTTCCTTTGACAAAGTTAAAACTACAAAATTATGAAGTGCTAAAGAACGATTTCCTACGATAGGATTATTATTATTATTGTTATCACTATGTTTTATCGTTTTATCTATCTGGAATAACACCTATGCCCTGGAAAATAATTCAACGGATTATAGATAACTTAACTTACAATTAGTTAAATTGTTCTTTTTTACAATTCTGCATGTGCCCAACGGCTGTTTTAAGTACCCTAGGTCAAGATCAAGATTTTCAGTACTTTCTTTTGAACTCTTCAATATCAGTTAATTGGAGAAAATGATTTATTGGATTCACTATAATCTTTTCTTGGTGATAAAATGTTTTCAACTCTAGAGCAAGTTCCTCGTACTTTGGCCCTAGTTGTCAATAGGATGGAGTCTTTGGGTCACTTCCTGGACATTTCCATTTATGCATTTTCTTAGAGGTTGCATTGAAACCATAAAGTATGGTGACTCATGAAAACATCGTAGTACTTCTTTCAGATCAATGATTTATTTCAGACAGCTAGATAGGGTTCGCATTATGGTATTCTTGCTTCTATAGTTCTTTCTAGAACGACTCCATGTTATTTACGGGTGGTACTACTGTATCTACATTAATCTTTTCCCCTCTTATATTTTTATAAAACCGACTTATTATAATCATTATTGCTATTTCATGAATTATTTTCGGAAAAGATGCCCCACTATACGAAAAGAATTTTCCTCAACTCAAATTATTTACAGTTTAATGAGTATTAATATTTATCTTCCCGAAGTATTCATTGCCTTCTATTTCTTCAACTCATTCATCACCATTTTGACTACAGACAGTTGCTAAATGTATGGAAGACTATCTGGTAAACATGGGATGTGACTATAAGACAAATGAATTACCTCCCAAGATTCATTTTATTATTCGTAAGAACTAAAAAAACCTACGACCCGACTTTGCAGGTCTTCTTCAGGGCTAGAACGGACAAGATACAAAAGGATGTAGAGAATTGTGAAAGTTACATCATATTTAGATAAAAAAAATGATAAACAATGTGAATAAACTTTAAATTAAAATTATAAACAGTAAGTACATTAAAATATTAAGAACAATAAGTTGTATAAACAGAGTAAGCTAAGTAACAAGATCCTAAAATGAATTAAATCGATAGTAACAATTGTTGTATAATAATATAAAATATAATATATATAATTGTGAATATACTACTACAGAATTCTAGAATATATTTTTTAAATTTTATTTACTATTTTTTTGTTTTTCTTCTTCTTTTTTTTTCTTTCTCCACATCCCTTTATGTCCATTATTTCATATTATATCCTTTTCCCTTTCCTTCCAATCTCTCCTACAGATCTACGTAGGAGTATATTTACAATTGCATATATTATACTACAACAATTGTTACAATCTATTTACTTCATTTTAGGATCTTGTTACTTATCTTACTCTGTTTATACAATTTATCGTTCTTAATATTTTAATGTTCCTACTGTTTATAATTTTAATAAGTTTATTCATTTTTTTAATAATTTTTTATCTAAATATGATGCAACTTATACAATTCTCTATATCCTTTTGTATATTGTCCGTTCTAGCCCTGAAGAAGACCTGCAAAGTCGGTTCGAAACATTGGCTTTTATTAAAATAGTTTTGTGACTATTTAGCCTATTTATGACCGCCACCCCGGACCTTCTCCTTCCTCAATAATACAACAGTCAACTATTAAGTATTCAATACAAAAAATTTACCTATATTTTTACCACCTCATCTTACGTTCTACCATCGTTCTCTTAAATAAGAAATAGCAACTTTTTGAATTCGGTATCCCATCTCATAATAGAACTTTCTTTGAAATTTTTTTTTCAAACATGAGACAATTTCTTACCCATTTCCAGTCGTAAATATTCCTCGCTAATCTTAAACTCATCTTATTCATTCATCTCTTAGCGATCTTCTACACACTGGTAAAAAAGATGTATCTGAAAATTTGAGAAAATATTTAAATAAATGTATCTATTCACAATTTTTATTACGTAGATAAAAACGAACCACTATATGTTTTTTTGATGTCACGTCACCATCACCTTTTGAAATGCATCGGAAAAACTTCAAAAAAACATTGTGTTTAAGAAATAGATGTAGTTTAGGACCATGTCATTTCGTATTGATTTAAAGACTTAAAAAAATAAATATCTATATTATTTTTAATTTATTTTTCTGTATCATGTGGTTAACCGCTCAGATATTTATAATTTACTATTATTTTTTTATTATTTAATTTATATGTAACAAGTGTTTCCAATAAAGTTTTTAATATAAATTATTTACAATCACGTAACGAAAATGGATGATAATGACATGTTCTCCATTCTATCATAATGTGCAATCATTGTATACGATTCTATCAAACGCTGACGATGGTTATTAATTTTGCGACATTGTGGACCTAGTCACAAATGAAGCAGTTTCAATTCAGAAGCAGTCGTTGATTGAGAGATTGAAAACCTAATTTATTATCTAGACAGTTTCCATCAAGCTATTTCACTACAGGCTAATAACCAGTGTTTAATGCTTTTGTTTGATATGAGAGTACAGAACAGTTGAACAAAGCAGCAACATTTCACAGCAAAATTTCAATGCAAGCTTTGTACTTCATTATATTTTAACTTCATTTCGTGTCTCCAATAAATAAATTAACTTTTAATGGCCAAAACCATTATTTGGCTGTATAATTTTTAACATGAGTTATTTTTTTAACATGCTGCACTATCCTCCACCGGCTTTAGCACCGGTGAGGCGGTTGAGAGAGTAGCGCGGGGATTTGGGTTTCCCGCCTGATTGTATATACTGTATATAGGTGTGACTGTTTTTATGTTTTTTATTTACTTATATTTAGGTTATTTTCTTTTTTTTATTGTATATAGCTTTTATTTAGTTATTATTTTACTTTTGTTAATTTTATTTTAGTTGTTTGTAGATACGGTGTGAATGTGTTCATTTATCAATATAATTATTGTCCCTGTGACAGAATATTATATGCCTAAAAAAAAAAAAAGCTGCACTATCAAACTACAAATTTGACTTCCGCTCAGATTTCCGGACAACACAACATAGCTAATCTCCGATACAATAGAATTTAGACGACTATTAAATTTACTATTTACTCTATAAGAGATTAGCTTGTCTTACTGGAAAATATCCTTCCAGTTTATTTAGTAAAGCCGGAGCAGGGTAGCTCAGTGGTAGGGCACTAAGTTTCCAAGCTCAAGGCCGTGGGGTGACCCTGGGATAGTGAGACCCTTCTGAGGCACACTCAGCCTTACAAAGTGGGTACCCTTAATTATATAATTGATTAATGGAAAAAACCTGGCGGTTGAGTGTGATCCTGGTCCGGTCTCTTCTCTGCACAACCGTTGTCATTGAAACAGCACGTTCCTTAAATATTACTGAACCCAAGATATTTATAAGGTTAAGAGTTTATTTATTTTATTTTTTTTTTTAGTAGTAAAGCAATAAGACTTAGCTATCACCGAACTCACCCATTATTGTTTTCGAAACTTCTTGTTTGGTACAGGAATGCCTTGTTTTGTAGTTTTCTCTTCTTCTCTTCTTCTCTGTCTTCCTCATATGCCATTAGTTAGCGTCGAGGAGCCTCAACCAGTGCAACCACTCTTCCCGGTCCGTGCTTACTCGCTTCATCTCATTAAGGGTTTTGCCTCTTTTACATCCAATCCTTTGAATGTACTCCTGGAACGTGATTCTGGGGCGTCCGCGTGGTATCCTTCCTGTGGGTCGAGCCTCTAATATCCTTATAGGATTCAAATTCTCATTCATGCGGCAGACGTGTCCAAACCAATGGAGTTGCCGTCTTTCTAGAGTAGTTTTAAGTTTGGCAACTCCTAGCTGCTCTCTAATGCTTTCATTCCTAATGCGATCCCTTCTACTTCTGCCAACAGATCTGCAAAGGAACCTCATCCCTGCTGCCGTTATGCGACTAGAGTGCCTGTCTAGCATTGTCCAGCTTTCTCTGCCGTAGGTGAGTGTAGGTAGGTTAACAGACTTATATACGTGCATTTTGGTCTTCTTGTCTATTTCGCGATGGCCGATAATGCTATTAGTAGTCTGGTAATATACCTGATTCGCCTAACATATTCTACTTGATATTTCGGCGTCCATCTTACCAGAACTACTAATTACGGTCCCCAGGTAGGTATATTCAGTCACCACCTCAAGTGTCTCGCCATTGCAGATCAGCTGGACATCTTCTCGCTCTTCCCTCGCCATAATCAGCACTTTACTCTTGGAGGTGTTAATTTGCATCCCTTTCCTGAGCAACTCTTCTTCCCACTCTACCAAAGCTTGTTGTAGTTTGGTCTTCGTGTCGGCTATTAGGACTATGTCATCCGCGTATAGAAGGCTTTGTATGAGGACAGTTCTCAAATTCCACTTCCCGATTGTTGTCCACGCAGTTCGGCGTTTACAGATTTTGTGGATTTCATCCATTACATTTATAAATAGAAGTGGACTTAAGCTATTTCCCTATCTAACTCATCTCGCAATTGGAAAAGGTTCCGATTCCATACCGTTCATCCTTACCACTGCCATGGCTCCTTGATAGGGTGACTGTATGGCCGCCAGCAAGTCTCCAGGTACACCTTTGGCTATTAGGGCATTCCAAATTTCTTTTCTTGGAACCACATCAAACGCTGACTTCATATCAAGGAACGCAAGATACAGATTTTTATCTCTGTCCCAAGCTTTTTCAGCAATATTTCTGAGAACAAAGATGTGATCCTGCGTCTGTCGGCCTGGACGAAAACCAGCCTGTTCCGCTTCTAACTGCCCTTCCACAATCCATCGGAGTCTCCTTTCTAGTATAGAAGTATAAAGTTTATAGACCACTGATAGCAGACTAATGGATCTATAATTTTTGCAATCTGTCGTGCATCCTTTTTTATAAATCGGGAGGATTATGCAATATTCCCAGTCCATGGGAATTTTCTTTCTGTCATATAATTCTTGGAACAGCGATTGTAGTGCTTTAAGAAGTTCTTGACCACCGAATTTTAAATATTCTGGTGCGATTCCATCCCTTCCTGATGCCTTACCTCTTTTTAGCTTATGGATTGCATTTTCTATTTCTTCTTCCTCTATAACCTCCAGGCTTTCTTGAATATTGGGCTCTTGTTCTTGATAATGGTCTGTTTCTGGATTTTCGGAGAATTGTTCCTGGAAATATTCCTTCCATCTGCCAAGGATCTTTTCCTTGTCTGTAAGTAGGATTCCATCGCTACCTTTTACATTTCTAATAGGCTTGCATTGTTTTCCTCTTAACATCTTAACTTTTCGCCAAAATGTTCTTATAGATTCGCGATGATCCTCGCTCAGCCTTTTACCAAACTCCTCCCACTACTTCTTCTTCGCCTGGCGTATGGCTACCTTACATTCAATCCTGGCTATTCGATATAAGTGTAGCTTTCCTTCAGTTCTATCCATAAGGTGTGCTTTCCAGGCAAGATTCTTCCGAGAAACCAGTCGTTGGAGATCATTAGTCCACCAGTCTGTCCGCTTTCCTTACCAGACACTCTCTTCTTCCCACAAACTGTATTTGCTGTTTCCAGAATACATATTTTCAGTGCCTTCCGTATCTCTTCCACATCTCCATCGAATGACGTTTCCCTCAATTTATTTTCCAGGCTTTCTGTAAAGAGGGCCCTTTTCTCTGGGTCATCCAAGGCTCTTACGTTGAGGGTTTCGAATACTTTTGTTTTCCTTTTATACTCCGGGATGATCTTTGTATCAGCCACAAGTAAAAGGTGGCCGCTGCTGATAAGCAGCGACGTAGTTTTCTCACTTATTAATTTTATAGTAATCTATTATTGAGATTATAGAAACCATACCTGAATATTTTTTTTTTAGTTATTAATGATATTAAAAAGTTACTATATTATACGAAGTGCCCAAGAGATCATGGAGCTATTTTCTTCCATATACATTTTTGATAGATTTTTATTTCGTTGAAGATTATCGTAAATAGCAATATTTTAATTTATAAACCATAAATATGTGATAAATAATCCATTAAAACATTAATATCTAAGTGTTTTCGGCAAGAATTATGGTATATCTCGGAAACGGAGCATTTTAGGACTTTAGAATACAGTACTTATTATAGATTTTGATGTCCGACTTCCAAATCTTAAAAACAAAATTTGCCGTCCCTATCCGTCAAATTTTTGAACCATCTGAGTTTTTAAATCTTCCATTTTTTTCAATGAATTTTATTGTAGTTGTTAGAAGGTTTAAGTTTTGAAATTGACATTTATGATTTTTCCATGACATTCCATTTCGTTTTATAACTCATTCATCTGAGTCTATAAAAGCCTATAGTTAGTTAAAAGCCAGAAAAGAAAGATGCATTATTAATGTAGTGTAGGTCGTTTTATTTTTCTTAACCGTTCATTTCGTATCTAGAAGATCTCTAAAATTTCAATAAAGATTTCTTTTCGGGTACTTTACCCCATCAAAATTTTCTTCCAACGATCCAAAGCACCCCAAAACATATAAACCAACTTAAATGATTTCGATTTTATTATATTGTTAGTAAATATTATTATTAACCGAGAGTATATTCCTTACTAGTATATGGACATTAAAAAAAAAACACCTGAATATTATGAAAATTCAATGTTTTTTTTTTGTTATTAAATTTTTATTTCATTTCTCAATAATATAATTATTGATATATCATTTTATTAATGATTATTTCAATTCTTACAACTGTATTAAAGAAATAAATTTAGTAAATTTGAACATATGGATATCATGACGTGAAACCACTTGTTGAGAAACTACTCAATGGTAGCACTCTAATGATATGTCTACATTAGGAGATCACGGGACCATCTTCTTTTCAGACGCTTCGGAGGGTTATCAGGAATTGAAGAGGAAGCAAGGTTAGAAGCGAGAGGGTTGGAATGATTCTGAAGTTGATTATGGAAGGATAGGTATTTGGATTGGGCCAGATCTGAAACATAAGAAACTTTAAGATCATTGTGGATGGTTTTATTTACATCAAAGTAGGGAGCATTGAGGATTTTACGAAGGATTTAGGATTGTAAGGATTGGATACGAGAGGAATTCGATGGTTTAGTGGAGCCCCGTAGCTCAACGACGCAAGTCCAAATAGGCCTATCATATACAGTCATGTATATGAGTCTTTTGTAATTAATTGGAAGTCTAGAGCGTTTGTCTAGTAAGTGCTGAAGTAATCGGAAACTTCGAGCGGTTTCTTCTTGTTTCAGTTTGTTATGATATACTTTTTAAAACATTTTTTTCATTCTTTATAAAGATATATTTTGAGAACATTTTATGACTCATCACTTTACTTTCTATAGCTTAATTTTAAAAATTGACATATATACCATAGTCACTGCAGATATGTTAATATGACATATATTGGATATTGGATGTATTAAACAAGCCAATACCTGCCACACTGCTGTGTTCAGAAGACAATTCACCGAAATTCAATATTAAACGGTCCAATATCGCGGGTACTGGGTTTGGAAATAATATTACATATATATTGAATAGTTCCGTTATATCATATATAACGTTTAATTAGAGATACGAGAGAAATCGAAATTTCCAATAATGCACGAGTGAATATTAAATCTATATGTACGAACCTTGCGGATGGAATGTTTTATTTATAATTCCTTGATTAACTACAAAATAATCGTCAGTTTTCAATAAAATGACGGAATACAAAACGATAACCCTATAATTCCTCAATATGTACCATTACTTTGTTTTCAAGATGTAAACCGACATTAAAATCCGTCTTGAATCATTACCTGTCAACTCTCGTTATTATAACTTTTAACTTTCAATTTTAATCATTTTAGTTTTATGATGACTATTTGTGGTGTTTGGTGAACTAAAGATATGTGAGTAGGGCGTATGATATGTGAATGAGAAATTATGTGAATGAGAAATTACCTGAGGAATGGAAAGGATCTATTCTTATTCCGATTCACAAAAAGGGTGCGAGGACGGATTGTAATAACTATCGAGGAATTTCACTCCTTCCGGTATGTTATAAAATATTTACTTTAATCCTAACCAGTCGAATCACGGAATACGCCGAGGAAATTATCGTAGACTACCAATGCGGATTTAGACGGAATCGTTCAACTATTGATCAAATATTTTCTTTACGGCAAATATTAGAGAAAAAATTTGAGTACAACGGTATTGTTCACCAGCTGTATATAGATTTTAAAAAGGCTTACGATTCTATTGACCACCAGAAACTGTATAATATTCTAATCGAGCAGGGGATTCCAAAAAAACTAGTAAATCTAGTCAGGATATGCTTGACGGAGACACTCAATAAAGTTAGAATCGGTAATAATCTGTCGGAAAAATTTGAGGTTCGCTCGGGTTTATAACAGGGGGATTCTCTTTCGCCTGTACTGTTCAATTCGGCATTGGAACATGCCATTAGGGAGGTAATGCGTACCGAGAAAGGGTTGGATATGGGTGGGTACCGTTGTACATCCGTGCTGGGCTATGCTGATGATCTGGTACTGTTAAGCGAATACGTTGAAGCTATAAAACTAAATACGACAACGTTAATGAAAGCCGGTAAAAAACTAGGACTCGAAATAAACGTGGATAAAACAAAATATATGGTTAGCTGCAAAAATTGCGATACTACTGGTGATATCGATATAGACGGTAATATGTTTGAACAGGTAGATAAATTTAGGTATCTAGGTTCTACGATAACTAGAAAAAACGAAATTGAAGAAGAGATTAAGGTTAGAATGAAGGCGGGAAATGCTTGTTATTTTTCTGTGACAAAACTGCTCAGTTCGCGCCTCTTATCCCGGAACTTAAAAATTAAAATCTATAAAACAATTATCTTGCCTACAGTTCTTTATGGATGCGAAACTTGGCCGCTTACATTAAGGGATGAGCAGCGTCTTAAGGTTTTTGAAAATAAAGTATTGCGTAGAATATTCGGACCGAAGAAGGATGAGTTAACCGGAGAGTTCAGACGGTTACACAACGCCGAATTGCGTGAACTATATCCGGGTAATATAATTGAGGTAATTTCGTCGCGGCGAATCAAATGGGCTTGTAAAGTTATTGGGCTTAGTAACGAGAGAATTCCTAAAAGATTAATATTTGCTGTGCCGAATGGTAAGCGTCCGAGGGGTAGACCGAAGCGAAGGTGGGAAGTTTGCATTAAAGCCGATCTGAAGGGACTGGGTTTGGACGGCGAACGGTGGAGGGAAGTGTGTAATAAGCGATTTGTGGTGTCGGCATCGAACCTTCGGGTTCGCTAAGCCTGTTATTATTATTATTTTATTATTATTATTAGTTTTATTATTTATTTTCCATTATCTCAATCTTTAATTTTGATTTTATTTGTCAAATTTCCTTCTTTTAATCTTGTAGTGTTATATTCTAAACTGAACTTCTTAACATTTCGTCTTGTAATGTTAACTTTGAATCCTTACCTGTTAACTCTAATTATTATAATTAACTTTTAATTTTACTAGTTTTTGTTAACTGTTATTCTTTCAATATTCCACTTTCAATTTTAATTGTTTTTTCTAACTTTTTTTCTTTCAATCCTTAACATTTAAGTTTAATTGTTTTATTTAACTTTCCCTTGCTATTTCTAACATTTAATTTTAAATTGTATTCATTAACTTTTCTTTTTGTAATTTAAAAAGGTGGTTTTTAAACCGTACATGGTAAGTATCATTCTCGTAATATTTAAATTTTAATTTGATCACTTTTATATAATTTAACTTCAATTAATCTCTATAACTTTTAATATTAATTACACCTGCACTTTACAGTTTTATTTGATTGTACTTGTATATTTATTAAGCTGTAACTATTTATTAACTTCCTATATTCACTGTAAACTATTGGTAAATTGTATTTGTCATCGATAGTTTTGTAATTTGAGTAATACTATTGGTTGATTAAGTAATTGATTGTAATATAGGGCGAAAATGACCGAGGTGGTTGTAAATCCCGAAATATTTTGTAAATAAATAAACAAAACTCCGTCTCAATTAAGAATAATATGCAGGGGTGCCCAGAAGAGAGTAATTAGAAAACTCATTAAACTTCAAAAAGTTTGAATTCGTTTTTTTAACATTTTCGATCGTTCAGATTATCATTCAAAGTTTCTTTCTTTTAATGATTCTAAAAAGTCATTGAAAACAGAAATATATTCGCTATCAATCAAGAGGAAATTTCATGATAATGATATGAAGTTTGGATTGACATTAATTTCATATCATTGATAATATTTGATAAATGACCTTAAAAGTTATACAAAGTTACGATAAATCATTGTCTGATCACATACAGAGAATCAACAAATATAAATTTTGTAATTTTTAAACCTACTATGTTTTATGTTGAATAAAAAGCAATAATTAAAAACATTTAATTTAGGTTACAACCGATTACTTATAGTTAACTAGATTCAATTTACATTAAATGCAAATAAATCTTTTCTTTTGGATAACATTTAAAGGGAACTTTTAAGCAGTTAAACTACGGTAAGTTCGATTTTTTATAAAATCAAGGATTCTTCAAGATTTATTTTCCAATTCTCCAACTAGGCTACTTTTAGAACAACTTGCTAGTTTGATGAGCTTTAATTCAATATTAATTATGTTGGTTACGGAGTAAGTTGAAATTCATTCTACCACACATTATCAATTATATGAAATTAATGCCAAACGCAAACTTCATACATTGTTA
Organism: Nezara viridula; assembly: GCA_928085145.1. Lineage (NCBI taxonomy): Eukaryota > Metazoa > Arthropoda > Insecta > Hemiptera > Pentatomidae > Nezara > Nezara viridula. The sequence continues at coordinate 112,764,566 of OV725080.1, forward strand.
CGAAATTCCCATTGATTCATATCGAATATAAATCTGTTCTCAATGGATTTTAAGAACCATAAAAAAAAAGAAACTTTGAATAATAATTTGAACAATCTTACTGATTAAATTTCAAAAAGGTACCGTTTACTATGACAACAACAATAAGTTCGTGGTAGAGAGAAATTTTTGTTAAATCGGAAATACAATAAATATAATCTCATAAATATCTCCGTAACCATCGATTTTACAAAAAACAAAATGTGTAGTGTCGTTTTTATAGAAATTTAGAAGTACTTTAAAATTGTACTTAGTGTCGCTATATGTTAATAATTGGTATAACCAATATACTCATGCATTTAACTCCTTTAATTTTTCATTCGGGCTTAGTTAGGTTTCTCTTATTTAAAAAAAAATACAGTAATATACCTGTAGTAATAAGGACATAAGTAACTGCGAGACACTCTTGCACAAGACCAAGACTGAGTTTGCTAGACCAAGAGTCGTCTCGGTCCCCCATTTGGGACACATTAATTGTACTCAAAAAAATTTCTGTTTTAGATATTCTCAAAAAAAATTCACCCCCATCAAAACCCCAAGTGGGATTATTCGGGACTTTTTGCCAGTTATTATATGGAGGTTAATGAACAATTTCAGACAAGTTTCATCCTTTTTTTTTTTTTTTATGTTGGCCAATCCATGATTTTACTGGACTCACAGAGAAGAACAGAAGTTGTATTACTGTATACCTTAAAAATAAACAGATTAGTTGATGTTCCCGAGGTAACAAACAAACAAATCATTATGTTTTGGGGGACAGATCAGCAAGTGCAAAAAAGTAGTAATAGCAAAAAATGCTTTATTTCCGATGCGATCTTGCATGCTTTGTCACTTATTCCACAAATTAAGCTCACCTCATTTGATCTAATTATAACGTTATTTAATCAATATATGCCTATATATTGTTATTCTACAAACCTAGAACTTATTGCGACAGACCCAACACAATAAGTCGCAGGGCGACCCCACCCTGCGCGACACCCCTGTTGCAGTAAACATGAGCCCTCTTCCAATGACAACCACCGCGGCCAATATGTCTTTTCGTCACAGCCCTATCTGGAACTAATGCTCTCTTTGTCCGAGGACCTTCCAGCCCTCCAGCTGATTAAATGTTAATCCGTTCGGACGTCGACTGCCAGCAGCAGATGGTCCCTGGAGGGATGGTAGCCCTGAATTTTAAATTATTTCAATTTATTTCATCTACTTTGTAAAATGGCTAGAGAAATAAATAAAGCGGTTTACATACTTATCGTATATTTTATGTCCCCTTTTTCCGGAGGGCTAAGGGCCATTTATCTCCTTTGTTGGGACGCTGCCAGCTGTTATCAAGGGCCCTTTCTATATCTCACACTAACCAGTATAAATACATTAAGTCGGAATAGCAATTTATAATTCGGTTGGCATGACTCATATGAGTTTGTTTTGTATAATTATACTCCTTACAGATGGGTGAGCTCATTTCACAAGTAAATTCAATTATGTATTTAATTTTCCGCCTCTTTTTAGGTATGTTCAAAGAGAATACGAATCTTTTAAACCTAAAAAAAAAGTTAGAAAATTATCATACAATGATTTATTAAATTCAGATAGTCATAAAACAAATATGTGTGGCGTACATATGTCATGCTATTTCGGAAGAAAAAAAAAAATTTTTTTTCTTAAGAAATATATACAACTAAATAAACTGAGAAAATCAGCTTTCAAGTAAGTGAAGATAAAATAATATATATATATATATATATATATATATATATATATATATATATATATATATATGAGAGAAGGGATATCGTTCTCGAGAGCAGACGAATTCGAAATAAGCTCAAAGAATGACCAATGATCGGAAAAAGATCATATAACAAAGGCAAAAAGAGTTTCCTTCTCTTACAAAGATATCTCACAATGTTTTGAAAAGACCAGCTCTGATATATGGTTGCGAGACCTGGAATGTAACCAGTATCCTAGAAAGAAGTATTGAAAGATTTGAACGAAAAAACATCCACATCTTGTCCAGAGCGATGTGAATTCACATAAGTAAGTTAGTACTACTAACGAATGGAGGAGAAAGATCAATAAAGAGTTGTTTATATAAATTGGTCAATCAATGTCTCATAATATAAGGGCAAGAAGTTTAAGATGGGCGGGGCATGTAACTCATAGCAATCCATTAGGAAGGTTATGCACTACGACCAATTCCTCAATTCTAGGCATAACACCCCATAGAAGGCCAAAAACCAGATAGATGGATCGAAATAACAAAGATGCATCCTTACTTACTTATTTATTTATTTTATTCAATCAATCCATTTCTTTATTTATTTTATTTATTTATTTATTATTATTATTTGTTTTTTTATTATTTATTTTTTTTTTATTAGTTATTTAGTTGATCAGGCGCTAATGACCTGGATGTTTTGCGCCTAGACATCGAAACAAACAAAGATTCAATATGCTATATGCAATATGAGTGGCATGCTGATAACTAGAAAGAAACAGAAGAAGATAGGCACAGTAGGAGAAGGCTTGTTAAGGTGGCAAAAGATATACAAGGTCTGTAATGCCAACAGAAATAAAATATAGCTAAAACTAAATTATTCTTCAACCAACCAAACCATAGCAACCAAGAAACCAAAACAAAGGAAATCAGCTTGGGATTAGAATAGAAACTAAACATTGGAATAAAACATATGCTAATGTTTAGAACGTTATATTTCTTCAACAAATCGTCCATCTCTAATGAATTTTTTTACTTAGAGATTTTTTTAACTTTTAAAAAAGCATAAATTGGCCAAGAAGTGTATAGTTTTGAGAAAAGCACAATTTAAATTTAAAGAACGATGTGGAGAAGTAGTGCAGTCAATGGATGATTATAGTAGAAAATGGCGGCGAAACAATTTATGAGTTTGGGACATTGTTTAGACTAGTAAGGAAGTAAACATATTAAAAGTCCCCTCTCCTAGGTGGTGAGGCAGAAGTGGGTGTGGGAGCCTACTAGGTCACTTTTCTAGGGTTTTCACTTATATCAGGAAAGCTATCCATCGCATTGACAAAGACGTTCTATACAAAATTAAAGCTGTTTAAATTTTAACGATAATTGATCTTATAACTTTTTTCGCTATCTCTATCTCAGTTTCCGAGATACCTGCCCTCAGCTACCGCCAATGTGGAAACATTTTTGTTTTACCTCATGTTTTTTTGTATTTTGTATGTTTTTTTTTGTATTTTGTATGTGTTTTAGTATTTTGTATGTTTTATTGTATTTAACTGGCTAACTTTTCATTGCTACGTTTTACGATTAAGTCAAGAAGAAGAATGTTTTTAATAATTACATTTCCTAGAAGAATATATATTATTTTACTATTTTATCTTCAACGGTCCAAAAGTTAGATCATTTATAACTTTATGTGTCGATTCCGAGAATTTGCAGAAAAATGTAATTTTTATAATAAACTTTATTGAATGTATGCATATATATATATATATATATATATATATATATATATATATATATATATATATATATATATATATATATATATATATATATATATAACTTATGCGACTTTGAACTCAAACGATAAAAAAAAAGGAGAAAAGGGGCTGTTAAATGACTCACACGGCTTCAGAAACAATACTGCTTTATTTGTGAAGTAATCCTTCTTATATACACTTTAGAGCTTTGTTTACATACCAGGAAGGTATTAAGGCTGATACTGCCCGACTCCTGTCCTTATCTCCCCCCCACCAGTTTACGAAAAGCCTTTCGAAAACTTTTAATTCTCGAGTGAAGTGAACTGTATCAGCCTCACCACCTTGTTTCCTGTACGCTCAATACAATAATAATATATAAAAAAAAAATACAAAATATCATAATAATAGCAATACAACCAACTGAGGAGTTCTCTTGCATTGTCCTACAACAGAGACACTACTCTATGAATAAAACAAATACACTTCTTTTCGCTTAAAACTACAACGCAAAATATACAATAACGCAAAAACAGTTTTCTTAAAAAAAAACATACAATGGAATTAAAAAAAAACACAGCACTTTTTCCTATATACAACTCTTTTTACAATGAAACACAAAAGCCAAAAAAAAAACTTTTCTGTGTGCAGGAAAGAGGGCACCACGGTTCATTTATTCTTTTTCTGCCCCTACAAACGGGAGTTTCAATTGCTCGATATGGACTGTGCGTCTCTTTTTAGGCTCCTTCATACTCTCTATCGTCACCAAATTATGTTCCCTGATGGCAACCACCCTGAATGGGCCCTCATATCGCGTCAATTCCTTCCCTCGATTCGTTCCCCTTCTCCGGTACACAATAGTCCCGATTTTCAAATCCCCCATTTGGTCGCGTAATCTTAGATTCTCTCTATCTACCCTCTTCGTCTTTTCCCTTTCTATTCTCCTTCGTACCGTATCCCACGTCTTCTTTAACTCCACCCTATTATTACCTATTTGTTCGGCCACGTGGTCGTCAATCGCCGTTTCCGCGCAATCCCGTCTTCGTTCCCGCATCCCAAACAGTACCTCGAAGGGTGAGAACCCAGTTACGGAATGGATTGAATGATTATACGCTATTATCGCCTTTTTCATCGCAATGTCGGGCTCCAATCCTTTTTCTCCCTGATACACGCGTATATGGTCGCTCAAGGTACTATGTAGCCGCTCGATGCTACCTCTGCTCTTGGGGTGCCCTGGTGTATTGAAATGCCAGTTTATCTCTAAGCGTTTTGCCTCCTCCCTCATTGCGCTATTATCAAATTCTCTTCCTCCATCCGAGGAGACTCTCTCCGGTACCCCATAAAATTGCATCCATGTTTGGATGGCTTCCAAAACTGCATCGGACGACCTCTCCAATATCCGGTATGCCATAGCAAGTTTGCTAAAAGTATCGATCATGGTTACCCACTTATACCCTCTCCATGTGAAAGTGTCGATCTGGAGATCTTGCAATGGTGCGTCTCCCGTGGGTGTCTCTTCCTGTCTTCCCTGAGGCGGGTGTCTGTCGTACTTCGTGCGCATGCACACCTCACATGTTCCAATTGTTTCTTGTATGGTCTTCCTCATTCCCCACCAAAAGTATTTCCTGCGCAGTGCCTGTAAGGTTTCGTTCACTCCCCTATGGTTCGTCTTCCCCTGGTGATATGCCAGAGTCACCTCCTTTTGCCGTTCCTCGTCCGTTATCGTCTCCACCATTTATCTGCATCGGACAAATATTCTATCTATCCCGATTTTTTCGGACCTCCACATCCTCTTAATCTTTTCCCATATTGTGGCGTTTCCCACATAGAGATGATTCGTCTTCCCTGGCTCCGATGCATCCTTCAGCGCCCTGCAGATCTGATCCTCACGCACCCCTGGTTGCGACCAGACCGTGTGAACCTTACTTCTACCGTAGCGGCTGTAATCGATTTTCATCATACCCGCCGTCCTGGTCTTCCAGATGACCTGGTGACGCTTATCGTTGATGATCTCATCAATTTCTTCTATCTCTGCTGGCCTCTCCTCCGCCGAGCTCTCCTCTTCGGGGGCCTGTGATCGGTGTGGACTCTGAACTTTCTTCCGAATACGTAAGGCCGAAAATGATCAATAGCCCACACTATCGCGAGCAATTCCCTCTCCAAAGCGCTATATCTCGTCTCAGCCTCGGTAAGGCGTCTACTCGCGTATGCTATGGGCTGCTCTCCACCTACTCCATCCTGCGACAGTACTGCTCCCAGCGCATACTCGCTGGCATCCGTGGTGATCGTGAACTGCTTACTGAAGTCCGGAAACGCTAATACCGGTTCTGTTTGTAAACGGTCCATACACTTCCTAATGTTCTGTTCCATTACTGGTGTCACGATCATCTTAGCCCCCTTTTTCAGCAGATTATTGATCGGGACCAGGTACTCTGCCATTTCCGGCACAAACCTCCTATAATAATTAAGCGTTCCAAGGAGCCTCCTGATTCCTTTAACATCTCGCGGAACCGCCATTCGCCTAATAGCCTCTACCTTCTCCGCGTCCAGCCTAACCCCGTCCTTCGAAATTGTGTATCATAAAAAATTAATCCGCTCTTGTCCTAATAGGGATTTCTCTCTGGATAATTTTAGACCAAAACAGCGCAACCTCTCGAATACGTTTCGCAGGTGTTCCACGTGATCCCCTTCCGTCTTGCTAAATACCAACAAGTCGTCCATATAGACCTGGCATACGGTTTCATCCAACCCTCTCAAGAATTCGTCCATTAAGCGCTGAAAGGTTATCGGAGCATTCTTTAGTCCAAACGGCATCCGGGTGAACTCGTAATGCCCCCTTTCGAATGTGAATGCTGTTTTATGCTGATCCTTCGGGTGCATCTTTATTTGGTGATAACCAGCTTTGAGGTCCAGAGTACTAAATATCACCGCCCCACTCAGCCTGTCCAATATGTCCTCGAATCTCGGGATCGGGTATTTTTCGTCTATCGTGTTCTCATTTAGCTTCCGATAATCTATTACCACTCGGTACTTCTCTTCTGTCTCGCCCGGCACTCCCTTTTTCCTCACCGCCCACAACGGACTGTTGTATGGAGAGGTGCTGTTGACTATTATACCCTGCTTTTTTAAATTCTCTAATTCTTCCCGAATATGCTGTCTAAGTGCTTGTGGATATCGCCTCTCCTTCACGTATGACACCCGCTCCTGCTTTAGTGGTATTTCGTGGACTGTCCTTCCCGTTACACCTAGTATCTCTCCCTCCTTGAAGAAGATATCCTCGTATTCTACTCTTATGGCCTTCCTCCAATCCTCGACTCGATTTACCGCTCCTATCCGCGCTTTCGTACCCCTTATGCTCTCCGTACTCCTGTACCTCTGTCCTCCTAACTTGATCCTCCAAGTCCCATTCCTGTACTCGACTCTAATCCCTACTTGTCCGAATAGGTCGCACCCTATTATCGCCTGGTATTCCCGAGTTATGTTTCCAACAATGTGCACTTTCAAACTCCCCTTTCTACCTGCCCAATGGTTTAACTCAACGACCGCTTCTCCTTCCACCTTACACGCCCCTCCTAGGGTAATTAATTTACACTCGCATCCCTGAATCCGGGGTGCGCTCTCCCTACCACACAGCCTCTCTAGTGCCCCACGGGTCATAATAGTGCAAGTACTTCCCGTGTCTACCAAGCACCTCACTCCCCCTTTTATCGTGATGATTGGCAACCAGCAGGACTTACCTCTTATGTTATTGCAGGTCGCTGTGCGGTCGCCGCTCTGAAGACACACTCCTCAGATCTTTGCCTGCTTGCTCCTCCTCGATGCCGCTCGTCTTTGTCCGCTCCACTGCGTGCTCCTTCCTCCTTCGTCTCCGCTGCTCCCTGGTTCCTCTTCTTCCGTCTCCGAGGCCTCTGATATCTCCGTTACCTCTTCCGAAGGCCCGCTTCGTCGAGTCATATTAGGGTTCCTCCTCACCTTATGCATATTGACCTCCATCGGCTCATCTTGTGCCGTCTCCCTCCTTCTAAACATGTACGGGCATTGCCGCGCAATGTGTCCTTCTGTTCCGCATTCGAAACATTTGGTACGGGGGCATTGTGCCACTAGATGTCCCGTCCTGCCGCAGCCATGACACTTCCTTTCTTCCTTACGGGGTCCATTTCGTGGCCTGGGTGGTCCTGGTTTTCTTTCCCCTGTTGTGGTCCTTCCTCTGTTTCCGTATCCAGACTCCCTTTTCTTCCACCCTATCGGTGCGGACCTGAAGCGTCTCTCGCTTACTCGGTTCCATCCAGCTTCCTCTATCTCCATTCTACTTTCTTCCTCCCTCGCGCTAAAGTCGACCATCTCCTGGGCACACTCCAGGAACGACCGCTCTCTTGGTAAGCCGTCCCTCTTTCCCGTCTCCTTGGCCAGTTGAACCTTGAGGATAGTTGACAAAAACTCCATCCTGGCCTCTACTTCTCCTGCACTCATCATTTCGCGCATCTTCTCCGTGATGTGATTAAACTTCGCCAATAGTACTCCCGCATACTGCCCGTTTGTTTGTCGTTGCGACCGTCGTTCCCTGAACATCTGGAAGATGTCCTCCTCTGGAGTCCATCGGCCTCCCCCAAAAGCCTTCTTCAACCTCTGTTTGATCACCGGCCATGCTGTGTCTTCGTCTGCCTGTATCTGGTTAAGAACACTCCTCCGTACTCTACATACCAAGGCTGCTTTCAATGCTTCCGCATCTCCCAGGTTCACCAAATCTTCCGCCACCTTTGCCTCGATTCTAGAAATGAGACGGTCCCCACCTTTCAGAAAATGGTTCAGCTCGCCTATCTCTCCACCGAAGCGTTCCAAGTCCGCTATAGCTCTCCTTAGATCCTGAGTGGTCGCTGCTCTTACTTTCATCCACTCCAAGGCATTGGCGTGTGCTTCCGCCAATGTGTCCCTTGGTAGCGGAGGGATTTCCGGAATCTGCGGAATTTCCGGAGCCTGATGAACTTCAGGTGCAATTGATATTCCCGGGTTAGGGATTCCGTCTGTCGCCATTCTGCT